>JAOWBP010004015.1:390734-402194 GCA_028571105.1 Tragopan temminckii
GAAGCCACAGAGGAACCAACAACACCCAAAGCTGAAGACACAACCCCTGAAGCCACTCTGGCACCAGCAACACCTAAAGCTGAAGAGACAACACATGAAGCCACAGAGGCACCGACAACACCCAAAGCTGAGGACACAACCTCTGAAGTCACGGAAGCAGCAACAACACCAAAAGATGAAGAGACAACACCTGAAGCCACAGAGGAACCAACAACACCCAAAGCTGAAGACACAACCCCTGAAGCCACTCTGGCACCAACAACCCCCAAAGATGAAGAGACAATACCTGAAGCCACAGAGGCACCAATAACACCGAAAGCTGAAGAGACAACACATGAAGCCACTGAGGCACCAACAACACCCAAAGCTGAAGACACAACCCCTGAAGCCACTGAGGCACCAACAACCCCCAAAGCTCAGGATACATCCCCTGAAGCTGCTGAGTCACCAACAACCCCCAAAGCTGAGGAAAAGACGACCCCTGAAGCCACAGAGGCACCGACAAGCCCTACAGCCACTGAGGCACCAACAATACGCAAAGCTGAGGAGACAACTCCTGAAGCCACTGAGGCACCGACAACACCCAAAGCTGAGGACACAACCTCTGAGGCCACAGAGGCACCAACAACCCCCAAAGTTGAAGAGACAACCCCTGAAGCCACTGAGGCACCAACAACACCCAAAATGGACGAGACAACCCCTACAGCCACTGAGGCCCAAACAACACCCAAAGTTGAGGAGACAACTCCTGAAGCCACTGAGGCACCGACAACCCAGGTAGTCAAAGTAACAACTCCTGAAGACACAGAGGCCCCAACAGCCCCCAAAGAGAAGGAGACAACCCTTGCAGCCACAGAGTTCCCAACAACCGCAAAAGCTGAAGACACAACCCCTAAAGCCACGGAGGCACCAACAACACGCAAAGCTGAAGACACAACCTCTGCATGCACAGAGGCCCCAGCAACTTGCAAAGTTGAAGAGTCAACCCCTGAAGCCATTGAGACACCAACTCCTAAAGCCAAAGAGACAACCCCTGAAGCCACTGAGGCACCAACAACTCACAAAGTCAAGGAGACAACCCCTGCAGTCACAGTGGCCTCAACGACTCCCAAACCCAAAGAGACTACAACCTCTAAAGTTGTGGAGACAACCCCCATTGCTATGGAGGTACTGACAACCTCAAAAACTGAGGAGCCAATCCCAGAGGCCACAGATCCTCCAACGACACCTAAAACCAAAGGGACAACCCCTAAAGGCACAGAGAGACCAACAACACCTAACTCTGAACAGATAACCCCTGAAGCCACAGAATCACCAACAACCCCTAAAGCTGAGGAGACAACTACTAAAGCCACAGAAGCATCAATAACCAAGGCTGATTCTCCCACCACTTCCAAAGCTGAGGAGAAAACTGCTAGTGCCACAAAGGTGTCAACAATCCCCAGAGAGAAAGAAATAATGCCTAAGGCCAGAGATGCTCCAATATCCCTGTCTGACTCTCCCACTGTTCCTGAAGTTGAACTTTCTACACCTGCACCCACAAATGTTAAACAAGGCACAACTACTATATATAGCAAACTAGTAAGTATAACAGATAAAAGTGACAGAACAACAGCTAAGCCTATTATGACCCCTGTAACCATGGAGACCTCAACTAAAAAAGAAACAAGCACGGAGGAAAAGGAAGTAACAACACCCAAGAAAGACAAAACTACCGTGCTTAAAGACATTTTGAAAGGTAGAAGAGACACAACTACTGTAACTATTCCAGATACAACCCCTGCATCCAATCAAGCTGTTAGTACAACATACAAAAAGACTGCAACAACAGCTACAGAAGGAGAAGCAACCCCAGCTACACAAGACAAAACTCCCACACCAAAAGAGACTTCACCATCTACTACTAAAAGAGAAGAACATGCTGTGGGAACCATGACTGTAACAACATCAGCAGCTACAAGCATTATATACAAGCCCACTATGCTGCCAACAACTGCCAAAATAGATTCAACTCCTAAACCCAGGGAGATTGTGACAACAACTAAAAGAGACACAACTATGGAAACTACACAGGCTGTACCAGTAGTTGCTGAGTGCATCATTCCCTCCAAAGAGACAACAGCTGGTGAAAAAGAGAGGACCACCCTTGCCAAGGAAACTAACTATACTACTGAAAAAGAAACAGATGCCCCTGAAAAGTCCCTTAGCCTTGACAAGAAAGAAGAAACTACAGCGATCAGAGGTAGAACAACAACAGATAAAAAAGACACAATAGAAGAAATGTTTCTTGTTCCTAGAGGGACATCCAAGCCAGCTATACGTTTCCAGGAGATTACTGACACGCATGATGAGCGTTCTCCACCCAGCCCTGAAACCATGCCAGTAGAAGAACCTGAGATAAACAAGCCTTTAATACAAACTGCAGACTTGCCAATTTTATCTGGAGGAGCAGAAAGTAAGTGTACAAAACCAGAGAGCACAGCAAAACTTGTGAGTAAAGGATGTGCAAATACTTTCTAATTAGACAACTGTCAGCATCATGAATTCTACGTAGTACTTTATTTTTCAGTTGCATAGTTGTTGAAATTCCTCATGTACTTCAGAGCATGATCTTATTTTGTGCTCTTATTCTGGTCCTGCTGAAAAATATTTGCTGTAAATACTATGGAAGATGGAAACAAACAAACAAAAAAAGATGTAAAGGAAAACCAAGATAAATTTCTAAGTATTAAGAAAATACAGTTCAGGAAACAGGCTGAATCTACCTAACTTGGGTAGTAACATAGTCACTACCCAAATAGTATAGTAGTAGTAGTAGTAGTAGTATAGTAGCATAGTTGGGTAACATAGTCACATAAGAAAGACAGCTTTTTCTTATTTTCTTTCTTTGTGCATTTTTTGCCACAACTTTTTTGATATCCTCACTATGTACCATAGTAAGATGCAGTGCAGAAGCTCTTGGGCACTTTTAGACCCACTATATATATATATAAATAAGATGCGCATCTTTTGAATGATAATACTTGGGATTTTTGTTGAAAAGATATCCTTCCTTTACATTTAACTGAAATAAATGTAAATGCACTCCTAAGAATGAAGGATGGGAAACTTGTTAGGGAAACCTGGAGTAAACATCTGTAAGCACGAAGGAATTGAACGAGATGCAGCATGTGAAGCATCTATAGACCTTTATCTGAATTATAGGCACTGAGGTAAACAACAAATGACAATAACTGCACGTAGTTGTGTAAAGAGCTGGTCTTACGCCCCTTGGAGGAAAACATGAGAGTTAAACTTTTCAAGAATATATCCTGAACGAGGCCCAAAGAGAGCCCTGAACTTGGTCCTACAGCCAAAAAAAATTACACTTAACTGTGGTAGCGCTGCTTCAGGTGATGGGGGAGGCAATGTACTTTTTGTTAAAAGAACCGACCATCCTGAGATGTGCTGTTTTGCAGTGGGAAAGGCCAATGAGAAGGACCTGTGCAGTGGGAAGCCAGCAGATAGCATGGTTGCCCTGCCCAATGGAACCCTGGCTGTCTTCAGAGGTACGCAGGCCCTGCACTCTCCATTGGCCTCACTGCTGCTGTGGGGCAGGAGGTGCAGGAGACACCTTCCCCTCCTTCCTAAGCTTTTCTCCCTGCATCACTGTCCAGCCAGTGTTTCACAGTGCAGGCCATGACTCCTCCCCCCTGCAGGTCACTACTACTGGCTGCTGAATGGCAGGACCCCACCAACGACCAGTCCCCAGCGGATCAGTGTGGGCTGGGGCATCCCATCCCCCATCGACGCTGTCTTCTCCAGGTGCAACTGTGATGGCAAGACCTTCTTCATCAAGGTGGGAAAAGTAGGGAGGCTTTGAAGCACAGCCCTGATACATAATACGGCTGCTCAGTGCAACCTTGTGCTTCAAGGCTATGTTGCTCATTTTGCAGAACATTCAGCATTCCCACACATGAAATTAAGTAGTTGAAGTGAAACCTTGCCCATGTTCCACTGCCTCTGCCTTGGCACTGTGCTTCTCAGAAAGCCAAATTCTGTGCTTTCTTCCTGTAATTGCTTACTGGTCAAATATCTGACTATCTATCAGTATGATCATTATTTCCCCCGCCTCCTCCCCAAACCTTTAAAATGCAGTTATTCCACTGAATCTTTCCTTTGCCCAAAGATGACCTAAGGTTGCTCCCAATACTTTCCCCATCCTTAAGGAATGATAGATGCACATCTAATTAAGAATGTTATGCAGCTAGAAAGCAAACTGTTCTGTTTAGTAATCATTGTTCCAGATAATTTCTGAAATATTCTGCCCCTACTTAAAGGCACTGCTAAATTACCATTATAGTTGCTTGTTTTTAGCGGCTCCTAAATACTAAAATGCTAGCATTACTTTTAATATCTGCATTGAAGCCCAGTTACCAATAATGAATTTTCTCTGAAGTTCATATTTTGCTTAAATCACTAGGGTCCTCTATACTGGCGTTTCACTAATGGTGTAATGGATAAAGGCTATCCCAAACCTCTCACAAATGGATTTGCAGGGCTAAGTGGGAAAATCAGGGCAGCCCTCCCAGTGGCAAGTTACAATGGCAGACCAGAATCTGTCTACTTTATCAAAAGAGGTAAGTCTCGTATTTCAGATTTCACAAATGATCAAAATGTACTTGAATTGCATTAGTGAGGAATAAAACAGTTACTGACTGATAGACATCTAAGTGATATCAGAGTACACTTGCTAGTCAAAACACAGCCTGAGGCTTCAAATGTCTCTAAGTTCTACAAATTTTTAAGTGCTTTTCAAAATATATCAGATTGCATGAGATTATATCTCAGAAGACAAACAAAGTTTTATCTGATGGAAAAAAAAAAAAATCAGTGTCAAATTAATCAAAGGAAAGGCTTAAACAATCTTTTTAGTTCAGAACTAATGCACGGAAATTTACCTCAGTTCTTTATCCCATTTCAAATGAGCATAATTTTCTTACTGTGTATGAACAACGTATGGCAACAGAAGAATTGTTTTGGGAACAAAAGAAAGCTTAGGATAATTAAATACAAGTCCTTTTCTGGACTCTAGCCTTCCCATTATCTACCCCAAAGAGATGGTCTTACCCTGGTCTTGATAAATAGATACGATGGCAATCAACGTAGTTCCCTTGGAATTGTACTTACTACAGTGTAAGTTAACATTCATTAACAATGTTAATGAAGCTGCAGAAGTTACTACTACATCTAGAAGCATATGTTGGATTTAGAGAGCAAGGCTTTTACATTAGAATGTACGAATGGATATAAAAAGCTGCAAGTTGCAACAGCATTAGACAGTTGTAGGCATATCAAAGTGACACTGTTTTCCTGCCCATTACAAAAATACTACCCAACATCACCACTGTTATCAAGCTGTTTTTTTTTCTTTTTTTAAACATATTAAACCAATGTCTGTTTTAGATGGCAACATGCAACAATATGTATACAGGCAAGAACCAGCCAAGAGGTGCCAACGGAAAGCACGCATTACCATAAGATACCCAGCTTTTGTCCCGAGACTTGTAATAAGGAGACGCTTTCAACGTGCAGTAGGAATGCCAACAGTTATTCAGACTGTCAGAATCAATCCATATCAATCTGGTAACTTATGTTTATTCTTTTTTTTTTTTTTTTTTTTTTTTATACAACCATTGTAATCTTTGTAGCTTCTGAAATGTAACATTGTTCCATTTTTTTCCTAATATAATACTTCAATTTTTTCTTAATCTAATAATTCTTGTTTGCTCTAGATAACATAAGTAAATGATAGCTTTTGGCAGACACACTGTGACACTTCCTAACTTTTCTTTTGCTTGCAGGAGTTTTGCGCAAGGAAATCAAAGTGACTGCCTACTGGAGAGGGCTCCCCAAAGTAGTTCATTCAACGATATCAGTACCCAACTACAATAAACCAGATGGCTATGATTACTATGCCTTCTCTTACAGTAAGTTAAAGCTAACACAAGTTACTCTATTTCAAAAGACTAAGGAGCGAATGAGTAGGAAAGAAAGAAGCCTCTGAGCTTTCTAAAGCATAAAGTTACAACTTGTGATTCTGCATCACTAATTTTGGGCAAGCACTACTGAAAAGCCCTGAGAAATAAAATGTTGCCTGTAATTGAGAGATTTCTATTCAAAAATCGAGTTACAGAACAGCTAGTAGCAATGAGGTACAATAATTCAAACTATACAGTTGTGGAATGCATTGTCCTAAGAGTTCAGATTTATAAAAAGAGAAAAATCTTGACACTTAAATGAACAATTATATATCAAAATCCTTGAACCATTACACATTGATAGATTTTTTCACTGGCAACATGAACCACTTAATTTCCCAGGAAATAATTACTTCTAGTTCCAGTTTAAGAAAATCTTTCTTCTTCAGCCAGGATCAGATAAATAAATTCCTCGAAATTTTCTTGGTTATTCAGTGAAAAAAAAAATAAAATTAAAAGTATTAGACACATATCCAAATACAGGAGGATACTAAAATAAGTTTCCGCCAAAATAATTTGATAACCTTAATGTAATTCACACTCAGGGACCACAGAAGTTTCCACTTTTACAACTGGTGCAGGACTGTTTTGTCTCTAGTTTGTTTGGTTTCTAAATTCTTAAAACTATTTCCGTGTTCTAGCAGTGCTAGTGTCTCCTTCTGTATTCCTTATTCTTGTAACATATTTAATTATTAGTGGTATTATGGCAATTAAATTTAGCTTAACATGTCAAAAAGTTGAGGCTAAAAATTGATTTTTATAGCCTTTCAAATCCATGTGTAGATGTGGAATGAAAATCTGCTATTCATACCTAACGAAATTAAAAGGCAGGTTTTAATTTCAAGATTCTTTCTGTAGCTTATGAAATTTAATTCTGATGTCTATTCATTTCAGATCGGTATTACAGTTTGGATGTGGGCAAAAGAATAGCAAGACCTGTAACCGCTCTCACGGGAAAGACTGTTTCTAAAGACTGGTATAACTGTCCTGAAAAGTGATGCAAAGCAGAGGATTTTTTAGAAAAGATACCATTTGAATTTTGACAGTTTGTCTAATTTTATTAATAAAGACATTGAAATGTGTGCACACAAATCTAAGTATAAAATGCTGCTTTATGCATTCGTTACACTAAACCAACCACAGACAAACTGGCACATTTGTATACACAGCTGTAATTACAGATCATTTAACTAATATTGCCTCTGTTCAGGCCTCCTCTGCCTCCCATTGCATGGGTTACACCTGTGTTGGGAAAGAAAAGAAATGCATTATTAGAAATTCTTTTCAGCCATTTAATCAAACGCTGATGCATCTGATGTTTCATCCTCCTGTAAGCAATTGCTATTGCAACGAGACACTTCCTTTCTGGAAAAACTCAATCTCCCTCTTTCTCCCCCAGAGCCTGCTGATATGGCTATATTATACTTCCGTCATTAAGAGAATGTTGTCGACTTATGGTCATATCTCAGGCTGTTTGGCAAAAGAACAACTATGGCATTCTTGCCATATTTGATATCAGTTGCCTGATAATTAAATTAAAAATTAAATCAAATTAAACATAAAAACTAATGTTAATAACCCTTTTGGTTATTAACAGCAAGGGTGATTAATTGATTAGGAAAATCTATCCAAAGATCAACCTCATTTCTTGGAAAAATTTCATGTATTTCAATGCTACTACTTCTATAATGTTAAAGTAATACTAAATTGAATAAAATTTGACTAAGGATTTTTTTTTTTTTTTTTTAACACTGACACGAAAAGTTTAAAAAACTTTGGCTTAAACGTATGCCCTAGAAACATTTTTTAAAGACTTTAAAGACTCTAAAATTTGTAAGATCTATTGCCATTCACCTTCTCTCTAATGGTAAGAACCAAGTGCCACATAAAACATTTGCTTATTACAAAAATGCTTGGACAAATATACAAAAACCTAGAGCTTTTAGGGTAATGTATCGAAAGCTAAGGCAAGGATGTGGTATTATTGTTTTACAAGCAAACATATGCATAAAAAGTAGGACATATGCGTTCCCCAAAGGAACAAAGTATTAAAGACTAGTTTGACAGGGAAGAAAAGCCGTGAACACTTACCCCTCTGCCTGTTGAACTGACGACCACGAACACCAGTTCTTAATGTTGGTGGCTGAAGCCTTACACGTCGAAACAGCTTAAGCTGATTACTGCTTGTGTCTGTGAAGAAGTGAAAGTACAGGGAAGAATATCTGTGTTTAGTACAGGTTTGCACCATTAGCGTTTACATGACTTGATATACATTATGCTCTTGAATTTACCTTAAAATTATGAAGGTGCACCCTATTTAATTGACATAATCTCTGATACAAATAAAAACCTCAGAACATGTAAGTTTGGTATTTTGTTCATCGTCTATACTATCTGGTAACATGGTAACAGAACAGTGATAAACACTGCTCTCTGACAATCTAATTGAATGAAAACTATTTTAAATCCGACATTGTTATCATTGGATGGAATCATCTATGTATCAGGAACTTGCTCTTTGAAGAATATTTACCATGGACACATTAGTTACTCTGGTCCAAGTAAAAATGATTTGCCATTAGGACTAAAAACATATAAGCATGTTCTTATTTTAAGTAAGACTTGCTGCCTTGTTTTGTATATCTTAGTCATTAGCAGCCCATGATTCTACTCCAAAAAGTTCTCACACTTAATGGAATTGTGCAAAGCAACTTCAGTTTCCAGTAATTAACCAGTACCTGCAGAGGAACTAGATGGAGGATCTTGACTTGTAGAAGGAAGATCTGACTCATCAGATGCTTGAACAGATTCTTCTTCTTGCTGACTATCGATTTCTAGGCCAGCTTCTGAAGTAATTCTAAAAGAGAAAGAGTGGGGGGCAAGGGATGAGAAGAGATACAAATGTACTCAGTGTCAAATAACTCAGGAAAAAAAAAAGTCCTCATCACGGAGCAGAAAGATTTCTATCCAAACATCTATCCCCAGAAATTTTCTTCTGTGCCCTCTGTCCCCATAATTATAAGAGATTCATATGGCTTTAAAGTAAATAAATAAATATTTTCTTTGATATGTAGCCCCACATACGATGTACACGTAATATTAATTACCTCCCAAAGAAGGTCTCAATTTTGTTAAAATGCAGCTTGCCATGTGGTTTACATTTACTTCAGTTATAAAAAACTGTTACAAGTCAAGTAAAACTCCTAAGACGTGAGTTATACCTGTTGACTTGCTCTCCTGTCAAGCTAAAGGCCAATTCCTAAGTACAAACGTTATTCTGTGAACCATTTAATTTCTCTATGGATATAATCCACTAAGGATTGGGTATTTGGTAGGAAACAATTTGTGATCGTAACATCCAAAAACCCATCTCGAGTAGCAACTGCTACTCAAAAGCACAATATAGGCAGACTGTATAATCCAAGCTGGTGCTGCATCAAGAAACCTGTACAGCACATCTAACCTGCAGCAGTAACATTACATTTACTTATGATGAAACCAGTAATTAGTAGATGCAAGTTTTGAAAAATTGTGAATTACAGTATCTTTTATTACTTTGCAACCAATCAAAATCAAAATGTATAACGAAAATATAACTTCCTCCCTTCTAGACTCATAATTTATTTGTTCACAATACAAAACACAGGAATCATTATTATTAAAAAAAAAAAAAAAGCAATAGCAAGGTAGGAGATAAATCATTTGTCTATCACGTTCTTTAAAAAGTCACTAATTTTCTGCCCTTCCAGACTGGCTTAACAAAATGACTACTGTATGAGTGATTTTCTCCACTGGCCAACAGAAATGCTTTATTTTTATTCTACAAACCCCAGTCACTCAACATGGGGCCTTTACCATCTCTATTTGACTACCACAGGGCCCCCTTACATTCTGAACATTTACAGAAATGTCTTATTTTTTTAAGGTAACATGTATTAGCAATGTTAAATGACCAGATGAAAAGCTTTGCTTTTACATGAAAAGGTCAAATAACATTACTTAGCCAAACTACCAAAGCTTGCTTGAGCGTCCTTCCTACCAGAACAGGTTAAATCAAAACTTAGTGGATCACAGGCATATTTGAATGAAACATCATTAAAAACCTAATGTGATTTCAAGTCAAACAATCTAGTCACAGCTTACCCTTCAGATTCTGCCTCTGCAAAAACTTCATCCCCATCATCACCTGCTCCAGCCTCTGTAGTTGTGGACAGATTGCCAGTAGATGTGGTAACCATTGGAACAGACTGAGAAGCATGCTCTGAAGCATCAGCTGATGTACTTTCAGTAAAAACTGTAACTGTACAGGAAAGGCAGCTCAGTAAGCATGGAATTTGCTTGAATTTCCTAAATAAAATTTATGGAAATCTTAAGCACATGGAAAAGCTACTGGAATATTCCTGACTATACAATCATTTTCTGGAAAGTCAAAGTTTCAAACTTTTACCTGTGAATTTCCTGCCGCTTACCTGGTGCTGCTATTTGTAAAGGTGTTGTTGGAACACTACGACCGCCTGATTCTTCCTCATGAGCAAGGAAGAGCGGGGTTTCATACATTCCCAAACCTGCAACACACAATGTTGCAGTGACAATAAGAACAGACAAAAAAAAACCCAACAGACTAGCTGCTGTCTTCTCTCTATACACTTGATAAAATCCAATTATCTATATTTAAACATGGAGATGTGTTATTGCAAGTGGTTTTGATTTACTGCCATAGCTAGTTAAAATTTCTTACAAGGTAACAACTTGATGAAAATACTACCACTCACTTTACTTTAGCCATTTCTTCTAAGCTTAATATTTTGCACTGAGCTTTCTTCAAAGAACAGCATACTGCTCCATGCTGACAAGGACACAAGAGAAAGGTACCAAGTCAGGACAACAGCGAAGACATTAGAGACAGACTGTCTGGTCTTAGCAACTGAGGATATACCCTGAAAATATCTTTTTAATTGCTGTTTTCTTCTACTACTTACATCCATCTGGACAAAGTGTCCAGCATACAGCTAGACAAGTACATAGAATGACAGGTGAACAACTTGGTGATGGATTCAGATCAAAGGGTTATAGCAGATGTAACTGCATCAGGCTGATGGCTGGACACTAGTAGGATGTACTCTACTTTAGGGAAAGTTCCCTTTAATGTTTTTATACATGATCTGGATGCAGAATTCAAATGCATACTAAGTAAGTTCACATATTATATTAACTTAAGAGGATGTATTGACTCCTTTGAGGGTAGAGCAGGACTGCAGAGAGATTTTGACAAACTGGAAGGCAATCACCAACTGCATGGAGTTTAACAACTGCATGCAGGATGGGACAACCTTGGCTGTACATACAGAGGGACGAGAGGGAGGGATCCTCCCCCTCTACTCTGCCCTGGTAAGGCCTCATCTGGAGTACTGTGTCCAGTTCTGGGCTCCCCAGTACAAAA
>JAOWBP010004015.1:416041-446920 GCA_028571105.1 Tragopan temminckii
CCTGGTTTGACAATGGAGCTACTTCAAAGGAACTGTTTGAGAAGGTAGGCCAATAAAATGAAACCAACCTGTGCCAAACACTGCTGTAGAAGTGGATGGCCTCTCTATTTGAGAGCTCTGTACAACTTCTACAATGGTAGGGGATGGCTCCTGATTAGCGGGTTCAATCTGAGGATGACTTTGCTGAGTGGGCTGCACAAAAGCAGTTGCTTGAGTCTGCTGCTGAACAGTCAAGATAGGCTGAGAGAGAGATGTCTGAACGTTAGGACTGGTGGAACGCACAGAGCCACTAGTGCTTCCAAAGACAGGAACATGCTCCACAGGTCCTTCTGACTGCATAGCTGAAAGGCAAACGGCAGTACATTCAACTGTAGTAATATAATCTAGTGAGGTTCACATTTTCAATTTCAGAACGCCCTGAATATGCAGATGAAATGTTTCTCAGATTCAGTTAACACTGCTTCTATCCGTGCTCAGATGAGGAATTGAGAACTGCGTGGCAACAGAAGTGTTCATAAGAGAGCAGTATTTAAAGAGACACAGTAACAATGAAAGTACCTCAAACATCTAGTGAGACTTCAAAGAAAAAACAGCATTTATGGTTGCTGTAGATCCCAGTACTACTAAAATGCTCACCTTCCTGAGTCTCCACTTGTGTTGTAGGCATAACTGTAGCTGTTGGAGTAGTGGTAGGATTAGTGACTGTAGCAGGAGTAACCATTGGACGGATACTAGCTCTTGGAGTAGATTTATTCCCAGCTATAGCAGCAGCAGTCACTTTACTTGGAGTTGACACAACAGGTGTTGGCTTAATATTTGCTGTTGGTGGATCCGAAGTGCTAGCACTGAAAAACAGGATACTGGATTCATCATGGTAGCACAGAAAGCAAATTTTTAAAATATTGAATTTAAATATATTATCATATTCTGAAATACTCATTTTTAAAGATTCTGAATTTGAAAACCTGACAGGGACATAACAATTCGTCTTCCAAAATTTGCTTATATGTTAATGAAAAAAAAAAAAGGAAAAAACAAACAGACCCACCATCGCATCAGTAACATTCTGTCCAGCTTAGAGGATTGACAGGTTTCTTCAAGGGTAATCTACTAACAATCTGTGAGCAATCTGTAAGCAGTCCAGAAGGACAAGCACAGCTAATAATGTTAGCTGCACTGGTTCTTTGTTAAGGTGAGTAATACAGTTTATATTAAAACTAATTGCTTCACTAAATACAGAACAATATAATCTCTTGACTGATAAGGGGATCAGTCAAATTTTACAAGGCATTTTTGAAGATCAGAGTCTTAGTTTAAATGTATGATATAATAAAAATTAAAAGGGATTCAATTCACTAAACTTAGTAAAATGATAATATTATGCATTTTGGAGCTTGGTTGCTGTTTCATTTGACAATTTTATCTGCTAGTTACCATCAACTTAGTCCATTTCTCATGTCTGAGCTCCTTGCACAAGGAACTTTCCCCATCTCACCCTCCACTCCTACAAATAGGGTAAAGGTAATAATCAAAATTGTACAACTTTATGAATCTTCAAATATTTTTGAAGAATTTTTCAGCCTTAGTGTTCTGCAAATACCTTGTTCCTGGTAGTTATATGACAATTCACACCTGGAAAGCTTTACTGATTAATGACTAAATGGGTCTAAGAAAGCAGGAAGAACATATGCCAATCAGTATTTTAAAGCTGCTTAAGAAAACCTGGAAAAAGCCAATTATTTTCTAAAAAAAAGAGCAACTAGATGAAGATAAAAACAAAAATTCCCAACAGCAGAAACTCTGCAGAAAACCCCAAGCCCTTTAACTCACATTCCTCTTTCACCTGAAGCTGGAGTAGACTTGAGTGAAATTTGCCTCTGCTGCTCTGGAACCTATGAAGTAAGAAACAAAAGCATCGTGACATATAAATACAAAACAGAGCAAGCAACTTGGTAGAATACTTCAGCAGACAAATCTTTTCATTAACAATTGTTTTTAAGAACATCTTTGTTAGTGTGCCTAATCAGACTCCATGATTAATCAAAAGTTCTCCCAAAAAATCACAGTCATACTAAGTATGTAAACCAATTCAGTAATTTCTCAAGTCTTTTCAGATATTTTTTGAAGCTGTTGAGACATAGAATACTGCCAAAAATAGCTGAACATATGTACAAAAATATAAAAACAAAAAGCATAGTGAAAACAACTTATCAGCTAATTCACTGTGATCAATACAATTGTATGCTTGCCAGTGTTGGGTATTTTGACTCTGGCAGGAAACAAGCTTTAAATTAAGTTCTGTATCCTTACTAAAGCCACCTTACATATCTCCAAAACCACTAGTCTGGGGATAATGGAACTTGAGTAGTGCAGTTTCCTAGGTTCACTGCTATTTATTTATTAAGAATAATTTTCATCTGCTGTTTAGTATTAGATAAATCAGCCTTCACCTAAAGTTCCCCATATGAACACATTAAAAAAACAAACCAAGCTGAACAACAGTGCTAGTGCTGAAAACTGCTGTAGTTCAGTACGAGACACATAAAAAGGCTAACTTGTTCTCATGTAGCTATCTACACAAATTCTGTACCTTATTTGTAGATTCTGCTGGCTCATCTCGCTGTTCATGGTGTCGCTCTTGCTGTTCTCTAAGCTCTCTTTCCAGACGGCAGATTCGACCTTCATACTGTGACTTGAGTGCGCTCATCCGTACTTCCAATTCAGTCTTCTGCTCTTCTAATGAATTGCTCTTCTGCTTCCACTCTTCATTTTCTTTAGTTAGCTGTTCTTTTGTACCTAATTTAATAGAAAAGGATCCAGTTTTGCTACTGTAAAATTGCATACTAGGTCTCTGCATGCTGAATACCCATCTGATTTTATAAGATGACTGAATAATTTTGAAATCCCAAAAATGTAAAGCTTCAGGAGGAGCTCTTCAAGACAATTTTAACTTCTGCATGTCATTCATTTAATTGCAATTAAATAAAAAAATTGAATATAAAAATATATCCAATAAATAAATAAGCAGTCATTGGAGGACAAGATGTTTTCAGCAAGTACTTGCACCATCATTCCTCTCAATATCTATTTAAAATAGAGGAAGTGGGATATTTTGCACCTGTACATTCTGAGGAGGCAAGGGGAGAATTACAGAAGTCTTTAGGACAGTCAATCTGCTGTAATCAACGAGACCATTAAAAAAATGGCTGGCCAAAATTAGGCAAAATTTTGATTCCCCAGATGTACAGTAGTTATGTACCTGCACCATCTCCTTAAGGAACTAAAATTTCTCAATCTTAGAACAATTTTAAGACATCTAATGTAGAAAATACTGTTAAGAATACTGTCTGAATACTTCCCCAGAAGAATACTCAAAAACCCAAACAGAAGACGACACCTTAAGAACAGAAAAAAAATAAATAATACCAGCTAACTGCGCAATTTTCTGCTTGGCTGCGAGAAAGGTTTTCCTAGTTTTCTCTTCCTTTTCAGAGATTTGTTGCCTAAGCTGTTCCTCCTGTGTAGTCTTCTCTTGCAGATCTTGACGAAAACGAGCAAGTTCTGACTGTAGCTGTGATACCTGCTCCTGAAGATTTCTAGCTTCAGTTTCCTTTTCTGTTATAGTCTATGGAAAGATTGGCCACAATGAGTTATTTCAGAAAACAATGTTTCTGTGTGAGCATGCATACAGACCACCATCATCATGGTCTTCACAGTTACTTATTTGAGACTCCAGTAAAATTCCTCTGAAATTGCTTGCTCTGTTCTTACCTTTTGTAAATTTTCAACCTGATTCTCCAAAGTCTTTGTCTTCACTTCAGATTGACTGAGAGAGTCTTTCAGTTCTTGTACTTCCTGGACAGAAACTTGTTCTTCTTGTTGCTCTACTAAAGACTGAGTTGCTGCTTCGGCAACCATCTGAAATATATCAAGTGGTATCAGGCTGAATGGTGCTGTCCAGTTAGAATGCGTTCACTTTCACAAGTTGCTGTTGCATGCAAACCAATAATTTTAAAAGTTCTGGGTAGAACACAGGCATTCTAATGAACTCCAGTGTTGTGTTAACAACATAGCAAAGTATTAAATGATATACACAACTCATGTTTAATAGCAGTTTCTGAGTTAAGAGCATAACTATGTAATTTTCTGCTTTTCCCTTTGCAAGTAAGTGCTCATGTTATAGCATACTAAGGGAATGTATAATCCAGCTAATGACCTTTACAGGAAAACACACAACTGAATTTCTTTGCAAACAAAATCTTATCTACCTTATCATGCTGTGCTTTCAGCTCCTCATACTGAGTCTTGTATCTGCGCCCAATTTTCTTGACCTGTGTTA
This sequence comes from Tragopan temminckii, assembly GCA_028571105.1. NCBI lineage: Eukaryota > Metazoa > Chordata > Aves > Galliformes > Phasianidae > Tragopan > Tragopan temminckii. The sequence goes on from JAOWBP010004015.1 coordinate 420,381, forward strand.
TAGTTTTCACTTTTTCCTGTATATCAGCCACTTTAACATCTAGTTCTTTCTGCAAAGTTTCCTTCTCTGTTCTTGTTTTGGCTACTTCATCTTTCAAGTTCTGAAGAAGATTCTGGCTTGTAGTCAAGGATGCATTAGTTCTAAACAGCAAGAAAGAAAAAGGAGATGCAAGTGAGAAGTCTGAAATAATATACTGCAATATCACTCATTTATGCAATACTGCAGGTACCATCTACAGTGAATCATGTTCTCCAGGATTTTACAGTACAAATGTTTAATGCATTTTAGAGCCTCTTCAGTTATGAGACATCTTCCAAAACAATTCTTATTTCATTTGTATGTTATCGGGCTACATTAAAAATGCCATAAGTTTAATAATTACATGGAAACAGTGAAGAAGTTACATTTCCTTATGCAATTTTATTATAAACATTAAGCTTTGCATCAAACGTTTTACTGATTGACTTCTACAATACCTGGCTATTTCAGCTTTAAGCCTGCCTGTTTCTTCACTCATCTGTTGTATACGCTTGGTATTTGCCTCCTTCTCTGAAAGTAGCTTCCGATATTCTTCAAGATCCGTGTCCTTCTGTTGACTCAACAAATGCTGAAAGGTTGACAAAACAGTCTGCGTTTTCACAAGATGATTAAACAGATACATTCACGAAATCTTTTTAAATAGAGCTATGTTTTGTGAGCTCTGCAGAGAAGGACCTGGGTGTCCTGGTTGACAACAGGCTGGCCATGAAACAGCAGTGTGCTCTCACAGCCAAGAAGGCTAGTTCTCTCCCTCTACTCTGTCCTGGTGAAACTACATCTGGAGTACTGCGTCCAGTTATGGACTTCAAAACTAAGGGTTTGAAACAGACAAGGAACTTCTAGAGAGAGTCCAGTGGTGAGTCACAAAGATGAGTAGGGGCTTGGAGTATCATCCATACAAGTAAAGGCTGAGAGACCTCAGACTGTCAACCTGGAGAAGGGATTACTATTTAAAAATACCTAAAATGTGGGAGTCAAGTGGATGAGGCCAGGCTCTTTTCAGTGGTGCACGACAACAGAACAAGGGGCAACGGGCACTAACTGGGACACAGAAAGAGGCCTCCCAGAGAGGTTGTGGAGACTCCTTCTCTGGAGACACTAAAGACCTGCCTGGATGGTTTCCTGTAAAACCTACTGCAGCAAACCTGCTTTTGCTGGGGCAGCTGGACTCAATGATGGATCCCTCCCAAATATTATGATTCTGTCATTCTGAGTTTTGATTTAGTCTGCCTATGAATTAGAACAGCCTACCTATCAAACATTGTTTACGCAGATTTAAATACATTTCCTAGTTGTCTGTCACTTTAATTACATAGTTTTGTGTGGATTTTTTTGTTTTAAAAAATATTTTGGAACTTCTTTCCTCTTCTTTCTCTTCCACAACACTTCTTAAAATGTGCATTTCCCACCTGTGTTCGGGTTTTCCAGCGTTTGACATCTTCTTCCAAAAGCTTCTTCTCCGCCTGCAACATTCCACTTTTCTCACTCAGTTCAGCATTAGACTCTTGTAGAGGTAGAATGTCTGCCTCAAGCTTGCGCACCTGAAAATCACAGTTGGAGACTAAACTGAATCTTATGAGACTCAAGAAAATGGAATATGGTAGGCTTTGTTTATTGACTGTAAGAAAGACAGAGACAGCAAAAAGACTGTAGAAAAAAACAAAACATGCCCAAGAAAGTCATGATAAAGCTTTTTTACCCAACTCTGCCTCTCAGTAGCCAGCTGGAGGCAGGAAAAGTAACAGAAAGTGAGAGTAGGCTATGATCCTACAGGAGAAACAATTATAGTTACAGCTTCGCAATATCAAAACCATTACTTTGTCCTTCACTGTAGGAAATGAATTATTGCATATTTGAAGTCAAGCAACACTTCACTGGATTCTATTAAAGCAATGCATATTTAGAAATGGGAAGAGATATCTATACATTTCCTGTTTACATTCTCAGTAGACCTGTGGCCTACTTTGCATGTATTTTTGTGCCATTATCTGCTGATAGCATCCTTGTTATAACATCAGTGATAAATGCTGATTTTCAGTCTCATGTAAAGAAAACTGAACTTGTGACTCTGCAATATTCTAGGAGAAGCAATGCCACCTTAAATCAAAATGGAGCATCTCCTCATTCGAGTTTGATGTAAAAGAATAATCACAATTTAAGTAATTAACAGTATATCCAGATGTTAACTCACCAACTTGAATGCCTGCAAACATATGTGAAAGTCAGTACTAACCTTTGCTTGCATTTGTTGCAACTCTTGTTCTAGCCTCTCTTTCTCTTCTCTTAGCATCTTGTTGGTTTCTATCAGTACATTCATGGTTTCTGTTTTCTTCATTAATTCTTCATGTTGCGCAATGGTTTTTGCTGTTACCTTTTGAAAATATTTAACTCAATCATTTGTTTTGCTTGTATGTGCATACATACTTACTGAGACTAGGCATAACACTAACTTATGTAACTACTGTGGAATTCATTATCTCACACAGACATTCAAAACAAGAAAATATCACTGAAGAAAAAAAGAGTTTGGGAAAAAACAGATAAAGGATATTTTCCCCATTTACGTGCTCTTGGTATTGCCAGTGCTTTACGGGATCCAGGACAAGAGTCTCCATTTGGCTAGATACCAACCTCCATTCAGAAGGTTCTGATTCTTCCAAAATTCTTGAGTACAGGCAGCAATGAGAGAAAACAGAACATAGAGAGCAATTCTCAATTTCCTGACACCAAAAACATTAATACTCAACCATACCTGCACCTTCTCTCTCTCTGCATTGAGACTGTCTTGCACTTCCTGGAGTTCTCTTTCCAGATGCTCCACTCTCTGACGAAAACGCAAGCTTTCCACCTGGGCCACCTCAAATCTAGTTTCTGCAATCTCCTTTTCTCGACGTATAAATCTGCACAAGATGAACAAGGCATCATGTCAATGAAAACATGAAGCAAAGCATTTTAAGTAGAAGCACCCTCTATCTAAAGAAATAAGAGTATAGAAATTGATCCAAAAAGATGAAAATTTGAGACAAAAACCATAGAAAAATTTAGATTAAGAAAAAAACCATGACAAAATCTCTATGAATCTTTCCTGCCAGTCACATACTGTAAAATCTGCTTTAGCTTCCAGTAAAAATTGACTTCGCTGTTTTTCTAGTATAAAGAAATTCTCTTTACTAGTTACTGATACAGGATGGCTATCTCTTACCTAGTAAAAACATATTTAAGTTCTATACATTGTCTCTCAAATATAAACTAAGACTGAAGTATTTATTTTGGAAATTGAATTAAAACCACTGACAGAAGGAGCTCAGTGCTGAATTTACCTAAGAATTTCTAGAATTTGTTCCTGAGACTTCCCTTCCTCATTGAGAGAAACATTTAATGCAGCTGGCATGGCTTCTTTCATTGAGGTCACCATCTTGTCACTCAGACTTTCCAGTTGTTCATGTAATAATCGATTTTGTTTTTCCAAATCTTCACAGCGGGATGCAAGTGTTGAAGCTTCATCCTACAACAAAATTATTCAGTAATTTAAAGTTCATGTAGACTGGTAACTGAAAACACCTACTGCAACCATAAAAACAACCATACCTTCATCATTCTCTCTCTCTCTTCCCAGGAGGCTTTGCATTCTAGCAACGTAGACTCAGCTTTCTGTGCAGCTTCCTCAAGCTGCTGCTTTATTGCTGTATTCTTGGCAACTTGTTCCTTAATAGCCTGTAATGCCTCAACATCAGCAGCATGAAGCATTAATTCCCGTTCATATTTATTCTGAGCTTCAGAAGCCATTTTTGCCTGAAGAAAACAATTACAGATTCTGTTACCTTTAATGTTGTGCTTGATACGTACCTGGAGATTCTCAAATGTTAGACAAAATTAGTGACCGCTGATCAAAAACAAAACCACTGGCCAAAACCTTTCATCATTCTTAAGTGTAGAGGACATTGATACTTTTAGAATGGTTCCCTTGAAGAAATTATCCTTTTCTTAAAAAGTTAGAATGTGTAATCATTTTTTTTGAGAGGGTCGGTGGGAGAAACACTTTTTGTAGATAATCTACAATCAATGCTCTTGCTGTAGATTCTGCATAGATGAGACATGGAAATTTTTATAAAAACATCTGCCAGTTATTTCTACATGTGAATGGGCAAAGATATTTAGTACATGAGGGTAAAAAGCTAAAGACAGCCCGCACTCATAACATTAGGTGAAAAAAATGGAAAAGACTGTCTAATAAATTTTGGGGTTGGATTAAACAACAGCTAATCTTATCACATGCTGCTAATATATTTTTTACATAATGAAACAAACCTTGGAATTCATTGGATTTTTTTAATAACAAAAACTGTGCTTGCAGCATTACTTTATCTCAAAGTCAGTTTCATTTACAAACAACATTTGATAATGTAAAACAATGATGCATTAAGAAGGCAGATGTTCACAAAATAGAGAAAATGCTCTTACAGTTGCTTTCCTTTCTCTGTAATATGATTGGCAGAATAACCTTGAAAAATGCTCTGAGTTCAAGAGAAAAACAATGAAAAACTAATTAATTTTACTACCTTTGGCTAAAAGAGGCAAATACAACAAACATACTTGTTCCTGACAGTCACGTCTGGCTTGCTGTTCGTTACTTAGAGCTGTGCTGGCTCTCTGAAGGGCCTCCTGAACTTCTGACTGCAAAGCTGACAGGCTTTTCTTTAGTTCTGATAGCTATAGTGATGAATGAGGGAAGAAAAAAAAAATAAATCAAACAAAAACAAAAAAATCAAATAAAAGCTTATAGACTAAGTGGCAAAGCATTTAACTAAGTATTGAATGCAGTTTTGACCGTAGGTAGTCATGAATAAATCAAAGCTGAAGCATAATTATTATATAACAGTTAAAATATAAAAAGAAACACTCCCACATCTTTGTCTTATAAACATTCAAAGTTCTTTCTTAGCTGAAAAATAATACTGTTCTTTCAGAGTCTGGCTTTAAGCAGCGCTAACTGCATTCGTTATGTTTCTTTTCAGCCCAGTTAGAGCCCAAATAAGAGACAAATAGAGACAAAGGTCACTCTAGTTTTAGGATACATGCATCCTACAGGTACTGCTTTGGCTCTCCAAAACAGATTATCCAAAACCTTCCTCAAAGGCTTTTATTCACACTTTTCTGTAACTAGTGCTTAAAGTTCAAGGGGATGGTAGTCCATTTAAAACTGTCACTATCCCAATGAAGTGATAAACTTCATGTATTACTCACATTTGGAAACCTGTCAGATTTAGTTAGATTTTAGTATATCCTAAGAGATTTAGTTTTGGACACTACTACAATGTGCTGCTCCTACAGAAGGAGGGAATCAAGTAAAAGCATATTCTTGAGGACACTGCCAGAGAGTCTAAGAGAGGTGGTATTTGATGTGTACCTGTTGTTCCATATTCTCCACAGCTTTACGCTTTTCCTCTTGAAGTTCCTGCTTTTCTTTTTCTGACTCCATCAACTTCTTTTCCAGCTGTGCTTGATACTCTGAAGACTCCTTCAGACGAGCTTCAACTGTTGCACGAACTTCTTCTGTCACCTTTCATCAAAGCTCATAATTAGATATAGATAGGTTTGGGTTTTTGTTTTTTTGCTTTAAATATGGTACTTTGATTTTAGTAATATTTTAAAGTCAGAGAAGGTATTCTCAACATCTCATTTAGTACATCACTGAAGATGCTGAACTTCACTTGAAAATGAGTGTCCTGTTTCCCCAACCAATCTTATTTTGATACATTGAACAGCTTGCAAGAACAGGACTTGTTCACCATTAAAATGGTCAAGTATTTCACAGAAGAGAAGTTGTTATAAAGCTGTTCCCATGAACACATAAAGAGTGTTCTTCAGAATTACTGAAGATTATTATTTAGCTAAAAAAGGTATGGATTTAACTGCTTTGACTGAGAGATAATATTTTTAGAACAATGATCACAGTGCTATAGGAAGAATTTTTAGAAGAATTCCCTCTTTTGAAGGAAGTACAAAGCTAAGTCAAATTTACAATTCAACATTTTAAAAATATGTCGCAAAAAACATTTAATATTTCCATCATTATAAGTATTTTTAATCAAGTTGTCTGAAGTCTGGTCTAACTACATTATTTTACAGTGCTTTCTAAACTAACCTGAGGTGCTTTCTAATTTCTCCCATAAACCTACAGAACACAGTACAAATGAAAAGTAAAATCTTTCATTATATTTCTCATTTTACTTTAATAAAGAATGTTAGATGTTAACTACTTACTTGTTTTTCCTTATTAAGAGATTCCTCTAGACTAAGAACCATGGCCCTGTACTGTTCCACATTACTAGAACTAGTCTTGAGTCTTTCTCTTAGGTCATTAACTTGTTCATCAGCTTGTCTTAGTCGACTTACAAGATCATCCACATCTTCAATTGTACCAGGCTGACCTATAACATCAGAAGATATTCATTATCTGTGGAAGTCTACTTCAGTTTTTTAGACCACTGTTCCACTTAAAAACTGACTTTTTTTTGAGGATAACTGGGAGAAAAATTAAAAGAAAATAAAATCACCCTCTTGAAGCTTCCCTAAAGAAAGTCACCATTTCTAATCAAAATAATGGCTTACAACAAATTGTTGATTCACAAAAAAATGGCTACTTAAAAATAGATACTTTAAAAATGTAAGAGCCCTGAAATAAAAATAAAAGAGATTCTTTAACTAGTTTGGTTTTACTTTTTTCCACTTTTAAAGTCTGCTGGATATTGATTTTACTTTAAAAACTCATCCTAGTTATCTTTTGCTCAAATTTGTGGTTGCGAAAATGAGGTGGTTTATTATTTAGTGTACTGGTTCCTTAATTCTAAACTGTGATGAATCTTACCATTCTGCACATAACAGTGTTTAACATTAAGAGAAATTCAATATAGGAAAACATCTTTACCTTTCCCTGGAGCCCTCTGTGATGACTGAGATGCTAGCTGAGCCTCTGTATTATTAAGCTGCTGTTTCAACACTGTAGTTTCTTTCTGGGCATTCTTCAAAAGTTCCTTTGTGTTAATGTGACGGTTTGTCTCAGTCTCTAGCTGCCTCTTAAGATCCAGGATGTGAACCTGAACATACAGGAGGAAGTTCCAATGTGCTCCTAAATTTTACATCTGAAAATCCACTGTAAGATGGCAGAAGCCATTCAACTCTTTCTTTATTTTCACTAAAGCAAGTTTAGCATAGTTATACTTACCTCCTGATTTTTGGTAAGAGCATGTCTTTGTTCCACCTCACTTTCTAGTTTCTTCTTTAGCTGAGATATCTCACGCTCCAGTTTTTCTACCTGATTATTGAGTCTTTGTTTTGTTTCTGTCTCAGACCTCTCCAGTATTCCCTGATAAAAGAACGTAATGCAGTATGCTTACAACATATTTCAATAATTTTCTTCTGAATTATTGCAGCACTTCATAAAAGTTTGTTGTCATAATACTTCTCCTAACCACACTAAATGGAACAAGAATTACACATGAAACAGCAGTTAAGACTTAGACTTAGTTTTGAAATATTCTTTAATAATATGGATACAAGAAGTATTATTAGGAGAAAATCCATTACTCAACTGGCCTAAGTGGGGATTAAAAAAACAAAAAGCCTTCCACAAAAGTAGAAAACAACAAAATGTGCAACCTTACATACTTATGCTACAAAAGTAAATTTACCTTAAAAACTGAAAGCAACAGTTTATTCCCCTATTGTTTTAAGGCATACTTACTTCTATTAAGGCAAGCATTGGTAAATTTTACTATTATAAAAATAAACAACTTTTTTTCTTCTTCTTTGTTTCACATTTTGTCTCCATCTTAAAGCAAAAACCTTGTTCGTCTCAAAATTCTCTATTATCTACACAGGCAAAACCTCTGAATACAGGACAGGAATGAAAAAGATCTTAAAGAAGTTGCTCAAATAATTTATGTTTAGCGTCAACTTGTAACAAACAAACAATCCTCTTTCAGATCCTATTCTACGACTCAGGAAGTCAATTTCAATTGACATTTACTGAAGACTGACAGATATTTATCATGAGTAACATCCCATACCTGAATAGTTCGCAAATTAGTAAGTAGCAAGTTCTGTCCTCTTTGTTCAACCAGTAGAGACTCACGTTGCTGAGTCAAACGCACATCTGACATTTTCAAGATATCTTTCTCTTTTTTTAGATTTTCTGCTCTCACCTTTAAGATAGCAAACAATAAGAATTTTGTTATCTGTCCCAAATCTGGCCTTTATTTTTTACTTCAGACAGTACTAGTATGGTCAGTTAATACTACTGAAAGAAGCCACTGATTTAAAACTACAGGCTATAAATCAAGGCCAAGAACAATAACACAAGTAATAACATAACTGCTTCATTTATCCCATTCTATTTACTGTGTAAATACGGGTATTGAAACACCTTGGAAATCTTATTCCATCTTTACTCAGTACTTGAGATATTTTCTGTAAAGTTGCAAATAAATACCATCAGATTCAAAAACACACAAGCATACATACTACAAATATAGTAGTTGAAGTATTTAAAACTACCACACATCCAGTTTTAACAACGTTTAAGAAAAATTCTAGCACTAACTTGGGATACGTGAAGCATAATCCATTGTATTACTCACCTCTGCCACTGCCAGTTTTTCATTAGCTCCTCTCAGGTCTTGAGTCATAGTGTTAATGATCTGTTCTTGCTTCTGAGTCGTTGCTGTGAGTTTCTGGGTTCTTTCATGTAGAGATGTTATTTCTCGACGATAGCCTTCAACATTATCCTGCAGCATTTCATAACTTCACAGAGAACAACACAGCAAAGAATGTTTGCTATCATACTTTTTTTTTTTTTTTTTTAATTTAAATGTAAGATGTGTAAGTACACTGACACGTATTTCATTTTGATAGGCACTAGTTTTCAGATACCCTTATATATGCTGCAATCAACTACGGGGTATATTCTTGATCCCACCCTTATGATACTGTGTTTTTTAACAAAATAGATAATACTGATGTTTAACCAGTAACTCTTCCCGAGCAACCTATATCAAGCAGTCCGTGTGATTCTTCTGATAAGAACACATACATGAAGTAATACAATTAAATTGCCAGTTTACCGTTTGGAGGCAAACTCCAGCTGTGTGGATATCTTTGCATTTTGTGACCTCAATTCTGTGACTTGTTCTTGAAGCTTTTCATTCTGTTCATTCAGCAACTTGTCATTTTCTGCTTTCTCTTTTTTATAGTTCTCAAAAACTTCCTGCAACTGCATCAAAGAATAGACATTAATGTGCTTAGAAAAGTAAAAAAAAAAAAAACCAAACAACAACAAACAATAACAGTTTTGTGCAGTGTTTTCTGAAAAAAAAAATACCTGCTTAAGTGCAGCTTTAGCCTCTGCAGTCTCCACTGACTCACTCATTGACACTGGAGCAGGAGTTGACATGGCTTGAGGTATACTTGAGCGCTTTGGAGTAGATGTAAGAGAAATCTCTTCTGGCAACACACCAGATGCTAGAAAAAATAATTTAAATTTTAAAGGTGACGACTAAATGAAGGCTTTCCAAAGCAGAAAATCGTATAACTTAAGAACAATACCACCTTGCTAGGAAAGTCATGTGTTTTCTTAAGCAAGCGACTGACTGCCCATTCTTTACACTTACAATATGCTACTACATCACATGTAGTCACCTCTTTACACCTACAATATGCTACTACATCACATGTAGTCACCACTACAGGCAAGTCATTATGTGGAAGTTATTACACTACAAAATAGAATCATGTGTCCAAATCCAATTCACGGATTTTCTATTGAGTAAGGGTAAAAGTGGAATAGGAGATTAACAGAAATTACTAGTTTCATTTTAGCATCATCACTGGAAGCTCATAACAATTGGTGCAGAAGCATGGAACTTACCTTGCAAAGGAATGATAGCTCCTGTGGTCTGTGCCAACAATATGCGAAACATGTCACGCTGACGAACGATAGACTCAACAAGCTGCAACTGATGATGACGTGATTCACGCAGTTTTTCTAGCTCATTGAGAGCTTCATCGAGTTGACTCTGAAGCTCAGAAATTCTGAAACCAAGATCAGTTGTTTTTAGTAATATAACAGCAAAGCTAACCAAAGTCACACATTTCTCAGATTTTGCGACAAGTCTTCCAGAGTACACATATTACATATTCGAAAGCTAAGCATCACTGAGATTTTTCAGAAAACATACGGGAAGAATAGCATAAGGTCTTGATTTTTGTAGATGACAGAAAGAAAGTAGGTCTCCCCTTTCATGAAAGGCAGAATTGAGCTAATTCTGTTATGTGAGTAACTTCGAACAGTAGCAATAACAGAAAATCATGCTGAGAATGTTTAATATAGAATTACATTATTTGTGGGCTTTATAGCCCATACACTTTTTTTTTTTCCCTCAGCACAAATGAAAACTTCATCTTTTTCTCTGAATAACAGCTATGTGTGGAATTGCATTTAGTGGAAGACTGATAATCATTTTTATTAAATGTCACAGTTTTAAAAGATTTTCACACAGACTACTTCTATTTTATAATAGGCTGTCATTTCACAGTCTACTCTCAGACCTGCATACCTATTAATTGAAAAAAAAAAAGTTTAGGAAGAATGTTTGAAGAAAAATTATTTTCATTAGTCAAATAAACAATGTGAAAGGGGAATAATGAGATATAAAGCTACACAGCTATATGGCATTTGCTTAATAACAATTGCCCTTATATATTATTGTCCTGGTTTCAGCTGAGACAGTATAGATTTTTCCTTCACTGTGTCCGGTACGATACTGTGTTTTGGCTTCACGAAAAAAACAATGTTGATAACATACCAATGTTTCAGTTGTTGCTGAGCAGTGCTGTACAGAGCCAAGGACATTCTGTTTTTCAGCTTCTTTCACTGCCCTGCCAGTGAGGGGCTGGGGAACACAAGGAGCTGGGAGGGGACAGAACCAGGACAGCTGCCCTAACCTGGCCAAAGGGATATTCCATCCCATATGGCATCGTGCAAAAAAAAAAAAAACAAACACAAGAACTGGAAAACAGTGAGGAGTTGGCAAGGGTGGGCAGCAACTGCTTGTGCATCACTTGTTTTGTGTGTGTGTATAATTATCCTAACTATTAACCTTTTATCCACTTCCTTTTCTGTCTTAGTAAATAGCTTTTAATCTCAACTCTTAAGTTCCACTTTTTCAGTTCTCTCCCTTATCCCACTGGGAGTGGGGATAATGAGCAAAGAGCTGTGTCGTGCTGAGCTGCCTCTCCCAGGTTAAACCACAATTATGGAGTTGCTCATGAGCATACATTAACTTATATACACACAACTAGTAAGAACAAAAAAGTGAACAGTTTGCAGGTAAATCCCTGTTACTACACAGTATAAAAACTTCACTAGAAAGAACAAATTATTTACTTGGATGATGTTGTTTCTTGCTCCTCTTTTTCTCTAGCCTCTCCCAGCTCCCTAAGAGCCACCAGGAGACGCTGATTCTGCTGCTGAAGTTCTTCAATATTTCTATAAGATACCAGATGTTGAGATATCACTTCAGAAGAGCTACTGATGTCAGCAGAGCTCACTTCTTCGTCACGAATCACATGATTGCCTCTAGCTTCTTCAAGTTCCATTAATAGCACACGAATCTGAAAGAGAACATTCTAGCATAAGACTTGTACATAGCATTAAAAGTTTGCTCAGAAAGAAACAATATTACAAAATAATTTCAAGTATTTTCTTTTTCCTCCAACACACAAACTGTTACAGTAAACATATCCTGGTGAGGTAATTGCATTATTAAAAAGACAGGTTGGCAGAAAGAAAACCACATCAAAATCAGTAGTAGATACTTCCAGTGTTCAATTCTGGAACCTATCACTGGGCTTTCCAATAAAACAAAAACCAAATTACAGTTTAGTTTTCCAGACAGATGTTGAACAGTACTACACTAAAGATGCCTCTCCTCTATCCATAAACTTAATTCAGTTTTGTAAGCAGAAATGTAAATACCATATTGTCTCAGAGAAATGCTATTAATAGTTCTTGTGTTTGGCTATACTCATTCTTGGGCTGTCATAACTTTCAAGTAGACTTCAGAAAAACAGCACTATATTAATAAACAAACTGTAAACAGCACATTTTAAAACTACAGCAATATTTGTTCTACCTGCTGGGAAAGGTCTTTCACTTGTATTTCCAGTCTCTGGTTTTCTCTTTCAAGCATAGAGGTCTGCTTATTGGCTTTATCAGCATCCTCCTGCAACCTCTGGATTTCCTGCAGTTAAAAAATACATAGTAATTCATTCAAGAAATTTCTTTTTTTTTTTGAAAGATGATGTCAATTACTGAGGTATGCACTGTGAATTAAATATGCATAATAGTTCTCAATTTTTACTTATCTTCTTGCTTACTTCAAGACTAACCAGTAGCTCTACTTTTTCAATTAAGGTGTGCAACTCTCAAGCTTTATTTCCTCAAGATAAAGGTTAAACCTCATGTACTTAAGAATCAGAAGCCATGATGTATAATGCTCTATTTGAGTGTGTATTAATAGAAACACTGAAGTCTGTATTCTTTTTCCACCACAAAAATCACACGTAAGCCTTCAAAGTAATAAAAATGTTGTTTCTGTAAAATACAATGCATAGCCCAATAAATCTCAAGCTAAAGTTCAATGGACATTTCCCCCCTCAGGAACAGCTGAACAAAAGACCCTATTTATACATATTTTAGCAGGGATTAAAGAAGTAAAAATCTTTTTTTTTTTTCTTCATATTTTTTGTGTTTTTTTTCCCTTTTATACTAACCTTCATAGCTTGTTCAAGCTTTGCAGATAGACTAGCAACAGCTTTTTGGGAACGCTCAAATTCCTCACGCTGACGTTTCAGAATTGGTGCTTTGGCTTCAACCTCCTGCACTATTTCATCCAAATATTTATTGATTCTCTTATTCTCTAGCTTTTCCAAAAGCAACTGATCCTGAGTTTCTACATACGCATTGTAGAGCTGCAACATAAGATTTTTATGTATTTATTTTTACACACAGATCTGTCCAGATGTATCAAAGAACCACTGGTAATTACACAATTTGTATCCTAGAGCAGTGTAGGTTTATACAATGGTAAACAAATTAATTCAAAGGAACCAGACTGACTTAAAAAAAGTTCTTATAACTCACACCATGGCGGAACAGTTTAGAAATGCAAACTACTACAGTGCAACTGCATGCACTAAAAGTGACAAACCTTAAGCAAACTTAAGACAATAGAAATATAAAAAGTAGTATCACAATAGAAAATAGCAAGCATGGAATATAATTTTATGGCTGAACAAAATAACCAAAACAAAAAAAAAAAACATTTCAATAGATAGACGGAAAAAAAGCTACACAATTATGTATCATTATGTTTGTTTTTTCCTCCAAGTATAAGCCAACCCCACAGCAACCCCTAAATTATTCAAATATGCATCAACAAAGAAAATGTCATGTCAAAAACACAGAACATAAGCTATGTGCACACACACAAAAAATCCAAAACTACCTTCAGGAATACAAAAAAACCCAAAAACCAAAACTTCTGTAAGTTTTAATATACTAAGTTGAATCTAAAATGTATATTGCATAAACATGTCAATATTATAGCTAGTCAAGCCTGTCTGAAACACAAGATTTTGTTTACTTTAGTCAGGAATTACACCAGTTCTCAGACAGTGAATGAAAACCTACACTCCTCCATTACTAGTATATCTCTGCTGGCTTTTCAGGGGCCTTGAAACTTGACAAGTTTGTTCTCACTTACTTCCGTTAACTTCATTCCAGGTTTTACTACTTTAGCTACTGCTGCAGCAGTGGGAGACATGGCTGCCAGTTCCTCCTCAGACAATATGGCTCCTGAAGACATAATACCACCAATTAGCCAAAAAAAAGGAGCAATAATACCCATCATAAATATTCTTTATGAATAATAAAGAACGTCCTCATATACCTTTGCACTTTACAACTAGTGTATTCTAAATAATTATATTTTAAGTTCTTAAAGTTATTGGTGGAAGAGTTTTCTCTAGATATACATGTGCAAGTGATTGATATTATATTTAATATTCTTTATTGTACATCATCAAGCCCTTCAACCAGTTTAATTTGAAATTATGAACAGCTTTTGCAGAGGACTTGTTGATATTCCTTACAGAGATAACAAATGTATTTGATGCTTCTATTCCCTCTTGGACTGTTCTCTTGCCTCCACAAATTTCCCACAGGTACTGAATAAACAGGTTCTTCTTTCCAGAAACAAAATAACAAAATAACAAAAAAACTGGAGCAATTAATACTATATATTGAGCAAGATCTAGCAGTAAATAGAAATTTAAGGACAGATTTCTTTGTTGTAAGTCTACCATTCTTGCTATACTCACCATAAAACCATTAAGAGCAGGATGGATTCAGCACTAAAGAAATTTTCCTCTACTTTTTCCATGAAAAGGTATATCAGATTAACACAGGAACTTGAAAAAAAAATGTATTTCTCTAGTGGGGAAAAAAACCTACCTACACACACATTACATATGAATTATTGCATTCCCTATAAACATGCAGCATTACTAATTTCATGGAAGACTGGTAAGGATAAAATGTCTGAGGCTCTATGTATTTTAGTTCCTAATGTTACTCCTACCTTTACGTTTTGTTGCTGACAGTAGATCATTAGCATTCTCCAGCTCCTTTTCCAGCTTACTTATCTTCTCTCTCAATTCTTTTTCCATTACAGCTTTGGACTCTTCCATCTCAGCCAAATGCTCTTGGGTTGCTTTATTAGCTAAAATTGACAGGCAATTTCCATATTTTTTTTCCCCCTGCTTACAACGATCTAAATTGGCATACAAACTTTAAACTACACTTTATACAGCTTGCAGAAGCTCATGCTTATAAAAATACTCAGTATAATGACAGAAACAAGAACTGCTGCCTATCACCTTTGTATAGAACAGAGAGAAAATGACAATTGCCCTTTTATAAATGAAATCAAAACCAAGAAACAAAATGAAAAAGAAAAGCTGCAAAATTAGGTCCTCTCCTCAAAATTCAAAATAAAATTCCATGTATATTTGTAGATTCCCTCACACAAACAGACTTCCAAGGAAATTAAAATAGACACATAAAATGTTTGTTACTAAGTGTAGTGTTTCCTCCATCCCCAAATCCTAAAGATTATCCCTTCATAAATGCTCAACTTAGTTATATAACTAAGTTACATAACCTAGTTAGCTATAAGCAGATAAGTTCTGTTCCTCCACTCCTCATTTCTCATTCAGAGCTTACCTTCACCTGCTTCCTTTAGAAGCTTGTGCAGCTCTTCTACCGCACCTGTCAGTTCATTGCTCTTTGCTTCCGAGTCATCAGCAGCGCTCTAAATAAAAGCATTTCATGTAACCTTTTATTATGTAATATGAGCAACTATCTTCATAATAAAGCTCAAACAGATCAAAATTATAAATATAGAGATTTTGAGTAAAATAGTAGGAGATTCACCTAAACCAGACAACTCTGTTTCCACGTGGATTAAGTCTCAATTGATGCAAACCATCCACCCGAAAGTAAGAAGTGTCAGACACTGATATGCTATGACAAAGCTAACTAATGTTGGCGTGCCCTTTTGCTGCTTTATAGGTAGTGCTAGCTTTTTATTTATTGAAGAGAAGAAACAGTTTTAAGAAATCTTGAGTATTCAAATTTGATCTCCTTAAGAATTTCAGATTTAAAATAAATATTATATAAACAGTTTGTGTTTCTTTGTCTTCAGTTAAAGATTTCAGAAGTGTAAGACTGTACAACGCTTCACCAGGGGTAACATCATCTATGATCTGACCAGACAAAATATTCATGTAGAAGTCAAACATCCTATTGCACTTAATGCTAGGTATGTAATATCAATGCATGAAAACTCACAAAACAGGATTACTTAATCTGTGAAACTGACAGGTAAGTGGAAGACTAGTCAGCTGGCTCTTTCAGCTGTCTTACTCAACACACTACATAATATTTTTCACTCTGAGCTGACAAAACAATCAACACAAATTCCTGCTTAAATGCTGCTTATTTGACACAGTGTGTAACATCCAGCTGCCTGAACCAGATCACTGGCACTTGTGTTCACTGCAGTAAACTTCTACTAGCCAAACCTAAAACACCTCCATAGTCAACTTCTACATAAGAACCTTTAGCTGCCAATACAACATCATAAAACATAACTCTCACGATACAATATGAAGCACTAAATCAGTAAGCATAAAGTTACTGTTTTAACCAGTTTTGATTAAACTGCCAAGTGATGCAAACAATATAAGATTACAAATGTTACCTAAAACAGGCCATTTTACAGTATTTTGTAATGCAAGGTAGCCTTTCTCACATCCACCTCTTAGTGGGGGGGGATAACCAACCAACCAACCAGCGTGCAATATTCTTAAACCTAAGACTCAGTCCCAAGTAATGCTAATAACACGTACTGCTGAGTTATTAACTTACCTTATACAAATTAGATAACTTTATGTGGGCATTCAGTTCATTGTGGAATCTTTCCTCCATACCAGCTTGTTGTTCTTTTGCCTAGTAAAGAGGAGCCAGGGTGTGGAGCAATCCACCATTAGTTTCACACATTTTTTATTTAGTAGAATCAACTGTAATGCTGTTATACATGTACTTCAAGTTGCCCTACCTCCTTCAGTTTATTCAAAAGGTCTTCCACATGTTTCTGAAGATTTTCATTTGACTGCTTTAAGCTGTTTACCTGTTCTTCCATCCTGGAAACCTATCAAACAGTAAATGAGAGTGCCGTGTATAAATTTGTCATTATTTCATACAAATTAGTAACATTTTAGCAAATACCATCTCACTGTCTTCTACTTGAAATCAAACAAAGATACCAGAAAAGAGCATATTAGTTCACATTTCTAACGGGCTCTCAGACTTTCAGCTAAATGAAACAGTGACAATCCTCAAACTGCTCTTGTAACTCCATGAGCCTCAGAGGAGAAAAACAGTACAGAAAACCTGATCAATTGATACAGTTCGAACTACGTAAGTACCCAAACAGAAACTCAATAAAGCTGAATATTTTCAAAAAATATGATTTTGCTACATATTTTAATTTCAGGAAAACAAACAAAAAAAAAATGCATCATTCCTTGCTCTCCCTCCCTCCAAAAGTTAAATCAGATTCTTCTGCTCCTTACACGACTGAGAATTATATTCCCGTACATTTTAATACCATGATATTATTATATCCTTTTGTTATCAGTGATGCCAAAATCTCTAGTTTACCATTAAAATCTCTGATTCTAATTTTCAACAATCATATACGTTCCCTATATATTCCTTATAATTCACAAGTTAAATGAAAAACCTCTTTACTGCTGGCAGAAATTACACTTCTTTTTCTTCTAATAGTTATTAAAGTATTTGTTTTCATTTAATTCAGTTAATCAGGAAGTCTAATTTTGAAAAAAAGAAAAAAGGAAAGAAAGGCGAAAGCACTCAATTTAAAAATACCTCCTCTTTTTTGTTTTCCAGATTACATTTAAGTTCTAAGATTTCACTGCCTTTCTCCCTGGCAGTATGCAGAAGTTCATCTGTTTTGGCTTTCAACTCAGAGTTCAGCCAAGTGTTTTGACTCTGCAGCAGTTCTTTTTCTTGCTCCAACCTTTTTTCACGGTACTAAAAAGAGAAATGAACAATGCAATTGTACAGATTCCATAGAAAGTAAAGAAGTTAAAGTAGAAAAAATAGAAAGTAAAGAAGTACTACAATCAGAGTAGACGTAACAATGATTTATTGTAACCACAAAGGAGGTTGTTGTATTGGCAATACTGAGTTACAGGTCTCAGACTACTAAGAATCTCCTGACACACAAATTAGTTTCCTCAACACTTATAGTTTGGAACATTTAATTACATATTACCCTAGTCAAAGCAATAGATTAAAGCATCAAAATTTTCCTCCTCTTTTCTCCTTTTATCCTCTCAGTTCTTAATGCAGAGAAACATTCACAAACCATCACTTCTTCCCTTTCTACCTGCTTTTGTGGATGTGGAATCACTACTTTTCATTAATAAAAGCAGCCACCACTACCACGGCTGAAGCTTGGGCATGTTTATTTAAGTTAAAGTCTCTCCTTGCCTTCTATAAATACACTTGTCACCTCCAGTCCCAACCATCAATTTTATAACAAAATCATTAGTCACAAGTAGCAGGAATAGACTTGACCTACTTCTAACATCAACAATGACAGAATGACTACATTACTTCTAAACAACCACTCACTGGTAGTTTTAGCCTTAACATCTATTATGCACAGAAAAATCACGCACCTTCACAGTGACATCTGATGTTTGAAGTTCATCCAACTTCAGCTGAAGTTTCACTTTTTCTGTGTTTGCTTCTGTAAGCTTTTCATTTAAGCGTTTAACATCCTCTGTGGAAAGTGAAACCAATATTTGAAAAATGCTAATTGCAGAATTAATTGTAGAACTATCAGTTTTCATTACTGCCCAAATTCAAATAAGTTTTAGAGAATGAGGACAAGTGACGTATAATGTATATAATTGTATATTGTAAAACGATATATTGTACACTGTATGATTTTACACCTACAAAATCAAACATCTGTTATCAAACTGTTGCGAGTCATTTTTATTTTTTTTTCCAATTACCATGAAACTTTCTGCTTTGCTTCCTTTTGTCTAGTTTTCCAATCCATTTATTGGGACTGCCTATACTAACTGGATATTCCATACTTGTAAAATTGTTCAAGTAAGTCTTCTACTTAGCATAATCATGTGAACCAATTTGTTAATATATTCTTGGTTATACCATTTAAATGCTCAACTTCCTGAGATCGCCTTTCACTTGTTCGAACCAGATCTCTCTTTTCAGCTTCCAGTTCTTCTTTTTCTCTACTTAAATGGCTCTGAAAAGATTTCAAAAAAGTAATAAAGAAATGTGATCAGCTTTCTATGAGAGGTTAGTCTCTATTTACATTTATCATCACAGAAAAGTGTGTTAAATGCTATCCCCTCCAATATCAGCGAACAAAAACTGGGATAAGAAGCTTCTATGATAGACAACCAAATCAGTCTAAACTACATAACATGAAACTATGGCTGAATCCACTGTTTCTGTCATATTGAGAACAAGTCAAACAACTGCAAGCTAACGTATTTTTCTTCTAGTGCATCATAATTAACAGATTTTTATATTTTTCTCATAAATCATTCTGATATTTATGTCCAACAGGCCTTTTGTCCTTAAATGCAAACTGTCTAATATCAGACAGCAAAGCAGAGAAAGAAGCATCACACAACTTCCAAGAGCAGCATAGGTAGAGTCCGTGCCTTTGCCTTTTAACTGGGATATAGAGATCCAAACTGCCACAGGATTCCTGGTTATAGCTGTACATGAATGAAGACTAGAGCGAAATTTTTTGTACATAAAGCAGATGAAATCAATAAAAAGGCAGCAGAAATACAAAACAACAAAAAGAACTGTTCAGAACTATATGTAATTATAATGTGCTTTGCAGGACAGCTTTGTTAGCTAAGGAGTTCATTGAAACAGTTTTATTTCGTTAAACAAAAGATAACAGAGTAACCAAGGAATGAACACACAAAAGAAAAATAAAAATGAAACACAAACTCAATACCCTTGCATAATTTACTAGCCAAAGCATTGCCTTTGTCTTCTAAGGAAGCACTATGAACTACTTCAGCAAAGCTGAAGTAAAGCCCTACATGGAAACAATCAGATAGCTCTTTCACGGTTGAAGAATTACTATAATAATGATATTTTACCTTCCCGCTCCACAATTAATATTCTGCTGGATCAGCCATCCAACATGACTCATCGTGCAATTCCTTATGACTTATGAGCATAATGCAAGGAAAACTATACCAGAGTAGCAGAAAGGATAGAGGAAAAACAGATCTCTAATTTGCAGCTCAATGTTTGATAAGGAGTAACATAAAACACACCCTTGATTTCTGAGGTTCACTTTAAAGTCACTTTGGAACAGATAGGTTTCAGATGGGGTAAGACAGTATATTCAAATTGAAATAAAAGGACCTGCTCTGGCTTATGTTCACCGGTAACTCAGTTTGCTAGAACATTAACTTCTTAAAAAAAAAAAAAAAGACCTGCAGTTATCTTGCTCATGTGTCCACAAAGACATGTAAATATGTACACTGATACATGTGCTGGTATTGAACCAAATTGGACTGTACGCGTTCTTCACAGGATCAGACAGGTAAATTCAACTCTTTCCATTTATTGTGTCTAACTCTTCCAGTACCTGAACGGCTGCATTACGATCCTGAGCAGCTTCAAGCTCTTTATTTTTCTCATTCAGCAACTTCAGCTGTTCATCTGTTAGATAAAAACAAATAATAAAAAGTAATAAAAATCCAGTAAATGGACTGGGGAGACAGTATTGTGACAAACTAAAACCATCATAGGGCCAGAGGCATTTATAGTGAAGAACAAAATGTAAACACTCTAGAGCTATTACAGTTTTTTTCCCGTTAAAACAGAAAATTTCACTAAAAGCAAAGTCTCTATCTAATAAATGTATTTTATGGATTTTAACTCCTACTGAAAACTTAAGACATTTCAACACAACACTGGACTAAAGAGTGACAATCTTGCCCCGTCTTATGAACAAGCAGTAATACTCACGAAGTTTTTTAAGCTCCTCACGGAGAGTTTGACATTCTTGTGTCTCACTTACAAGTCTCTCCTGACTTTGAGCCAGACGCTTTTCTACTTCAAAGTATTGTTGTTCTGCAAAATTAACAACATTACCTCAGTTCTACTTCAAATCCACTTTTCTTCTTTCTTCTCCTTATAGAGGATGCATAATAATGGACTTTAGTTTAAAACAGTATTTAATCATAAAATATTTTAAAATAATAACACCATAGTAGATTTTGAATAAAAATGTCCTTTTGAAGCCAAAAAGTTGAATTTTCATATTGAATTAACATTGTTTTAAACACTTCATTAATATGGGAAAAGGATATGCTTGCAAAACCAATCAACAAATGAAGTGTACTTAACTGTTAAACTTGAACATTTTTGATTTAGATAGAGTGTTACAGCAGCACAACCATACAGCCTTGGCTCAGTCACGTCACCTTAAAATTTCTTGCATGTGTAGACTAATTCTACATATACCGAATAAAAGACATGTATTGCGAGATTTTACTTGGATAATGTTTAATAATTCTTAAAACTAAGTCTATGCAGCTCTATGCTGCACTTCCCAGTGCACTCAAAAAATAACTAGACAGACACTTTGATTTATCATCTGAAACAGTGTGTTACAGCGCTTAACTACAAGATACGTTGTAAAAACAGCGTTTGTCTTGTTATCAGACACTGCGGACTTCTGGGGAAATCTAAGTGGTTTCTGCATATTTTACGCTTCAAAGCGTATTTTATAGCTCCAAGTAATACTGCCCTCCAGTTACATAAGAAAAGCAAGGACATGAAAGAGAATAACCCGCTACAGTGTGTAGTTACCTCAACTTGACTCACAGTATTTATTCACGTACTACAGTAAGACTTCTACCATGAAAAATACAGAGGCTGATGGGGAGGCAGCAGCTTGTAGTGCCCAACTACTCGACCTACTTTCCCAGCACTGCCCAGTGCTCTTAGTCCTCCCTTCTGTTTGCAGTTCTGCTCCAGCTCTCTACAGCCATCAAGTCTTCTGTGACCAAGTAATCTCCAAATCAACAGAAAGATTTAGTTTCTATTTGGTGTGTTTTATCCGGAAATGTTATGATCTCTTACAGAGAATCAAGAAGGAAAACTATTTGAGGGTTGAGTGAACAAACAATTATCACTCCTCCACGGCAAGGATCAAAGCAGACCCAGGGCTCATTACAAGCCTGACAAAGAGCTGTTCCTTAGGTCCATTCCGAAGGCAGTTTTAAAGCGATACGTAACTTCACAGAAACGCAATAAGGCGACGTTCCCTCGCAGCACGCAGTCCCTGCAGCAGGAGACCCCGGCAGGGCCCGGCTGAGACCCGCGGGCCCGGGACACAAGCACCGCGCAGGCCCCGGCAGACACCGAGCGCTACATCCTCCTGTCCCGACATTCCCGTCGGAGGGTACCTCGCCGCCGCTACCCCTCAGCCTCCGCCCCGCCTCAGGCCCCGGCTGAGAGAACAGCGGCCCCACCGTGCAGCAGGACGAGCCCCGGCCCCACTGCTGCCCGCCTCCCGCCCTCCCTGTTCCTAGACTCACCGCTGTCCACCTTGAAGCGCTCATGCCTGGCTCGCAGCCCATCGATCTCGCTCTGCTGATCTGCCAGAAAACGCTCCAGCTTCCCCTGTACCGGCTTGGACAGCTTGGCGAGCTCGGCCCGCTCCAGGACCTGCTGCAGCACGGCCGCCATCTTGGGCGCAGTGCAGTGCGCCGCCGGTCGCGACGCGCTCAGGGCGCAGGCGCAGCGCTCCCGGCACAGCGGCCGACGGGCCGGGCCCCGTGGAACCATGGGAAACGTAGTTTTCCGCGGGGCGGGCGGAGTGCTGACTAGCATTTTCGCTTCCGGTAGAGCAGCTCGTTCCGCCACGTTGGGTGAGGCGACGGCTGCTGCTGGACGAGTGAGAGTGGCTGCTGTGGCGCCAGGAGGCTCGGGCGCGTTGCGGGGAGGCCTGCTGCGCAGTGGCTTCCTTTTCCGAAGCGTTCTGGGCCGTGCGGGCAAGGTGCTGAGGCCTCGGCCACATAAAACATGGCGGCGGGCTGTCCCGCCGCGCGCGTTTTCCCGCTCTTGAGCGTCATCGAAGTGCGGCGCTGAGGCGAGGCTGAGGTGTCGGCGGCTGCCGCTGCCGCTGCCGTGCTGCCGGTGTTGGCCGCGCACCTCAGGCTGGCCCGAGGCGCTAAGGTGCAGCAGTAGAGCAGTGAGCGGCGCAGAGGCGGTACGGGGCTGGCTGAAGCAAGGCCGGTGAGGTGAGGTGAGGGGACGGCGGCTGTCCTCGTTGTGGTGCCGAGGTACAGCTGTGCCGCGGGCTGATAACTGAGCGGTGTGGCAACTGGGCACCAAAGCAAGTTCCTCTCGAAGGGCTCTGAACGCAGGAGGAACGGCGTGTCCTGAGCTCGGGCGCAGTGTGGT
Source organism: Tragopan temminckii (assembly GCA_028571105.1). Taxonomy (NCBI): domain Eukaryota; kingdom Metazoa; phylum Chordata; class Aves; order Galliformes; family Phasianidae; genus Tragopan; species Tragopan temminckii. Next base: position 443,614 of record JAOWBP010004015.1, read on the forward strand.
GCAGCAAAAGGTCATTGCTCGGAAGCGTGATTTTCCTAGTGCTTGCTTGACTTGCTATGTCATTTCAGTGATGGGCATTTAAAGTGGGTATTGGTATTGTAAAATAGTCTTTCAAGTAAGGCTAGTGTGTACTTTTTTCTAGCCTGCAGAGTTATATTTTTCATTGAAAAACAATTGTAGATCATAAAATACTTAACTTTTCTTGACAAATAAAATTTAACGTGCTCAGGATTTTTTTTTTCTGATGCTTGTTTTCATGTAGCCAATGTAGTTACCAGTGTATAATTGATTTGACTTTGTACGTGATTTGTTTTGTAGGCTGAAACTGAAATACCTGGTCTTGAACTTGCAGCAATGGGCAGAACGTATTTTGTTGAGGAAACTGTTGGGCAGTACCTTTCAGACCTCAGCGTAAAGTTTAAGCCTTATGTCACTGGGCTGTTAATAGGGCAGGTAAGTGTGTGTGAAGGATTGCTAAGCCTGTTCTGTACTCTTATGTTAGCTGGAGAAAACCACACTGACTTCCAAAATCTGTGTTGTCTGTTGCCGCCCTATGGGGCTTCTATATTGCAGGAGGGTGGTCCATAAAGCATTTGCAGCATCAGCTGAGTACTCAAGTTTTCTAAAAAAATGTTTTGAAAGATTGGACACGTGGAAAAGAAAAATCTTAATGGTAACACTTAACGCTAATCCAGTTTTTTAAGGCAAAGACAGGAAAAGTTCATGCAGGAGGTAGTTTTGTAACAGGTTATTATACAATTTAGCTCTAAGTGCTGTAAAGCTGCACTTACAGGTACTGTGTTACGTAGTACGTATGTTTCTGGACTTGGTATTAACCTGAAACTATTGGCTCCCATTGTTGTTTTTGCAAGTGTTCTCCACAAAGAGACTACATAATTCGAGCTGCTCGAACACCTCCAAAGGAAGAGCAGAAGGAAGGCAACGCCAGTCTTTCAAAACTGGATTCCATTGATGAAGAATGGATCACTGCACATGCCAGTCAGGTAGGGCAGTCTGAGTTTCTGGAGGGGCTGGGAGAAACAAAAAGGAGATGGAATGTACAGAGCTATCATCACTTCTGTGATCTCTAGCCTTTTTTTTCTTTCAAAAGAAATACACTTTCTTAGGCACACTTTGGTTTATTAAACCAAAATGTCTTTATTTTTTGCTTTTGAAGTTTATGATAAAGCAGAAACGTAATAGGGCTGAGGCAAGAAAATTTGCAAGATAGTCTGTTTGTCTATTTTGGAAGAACCTGTATTGAGAAATGGCCTTGCTTATATCTGCTCTCAACTCATCTCATTAGAAGTTTTTGATGCACTGTGTTATGCCTCTGTTATGATTTGTATTAATACATGTTGTTTCCTGTCTTTAAGGTTTCTAGAATGCTTCCTGGAGGCTTATTAGTTCTTGGTGTTTTTATAATTGTAACTCCAGAGCTGTCAAAAGATAGTCAAAATGCTTTACGCAGGGTAAGTAGGGAAAAATGGGAAAAAGGCTAGGATATTTTTCAGTGTGTAACTGAGTAACTTTATGTTACTGTCTTCAGTATATATGGTTGTTTGTGCTTTTTTAGAAGATAAAGTAGCAAAAACATTCTGGTTTGATTTAAAGTTTTGAGATTGAAATCTCCAAAATTGTTGTCCTCTGGCATTCGCTAGCTTTCTGTCTCTTGTGGTGTTTTGAAACACTGCAGTGCTCAAGTATACTATCCTAAAGCATTTACTAAAACCAGATGCTTTGGCTTGGAGAAAGTCTCTGTAATGCCGTTTCTATTAAATCTTTGTGGCATGATCATTAGCAATGGAACATATTAACTTTTTGATTGTTTAGAGGCATTTAAAAGATCTATAACTTTAATTTCTTTAAAAGGAATATTTTGTGTAGAGATATTATTATTTGATTTAGGTCCATGGGATTGTATTTAAGAACTACTTTCTGTCATGTCTTACAGGCTTAAAATGCATTGTTGTTGTATTGAAACATCTTGTGCTGCATTTAGTTTTAGTTCTTTAGATGTAGGTTCATTTTCTTTATTTCATAGGACAAACTTAAGTGATTTTAATGTGAAAGATTTGCAGCCTTTGGTCTAAGGTGAGATGCTGTAGTATTTTTTGTAGGAGAAAATCTTACAAGTTGAACATGTGAATATGTATTGCTTGCTTCAGTTTATGTGGGAGGTGAATTAAGTTTGCATGTGCAACTTTCACTTTGCAGTATTAGCCTATGAATCTTTGCTGAATTTTCTTTTAATATGAAATTTTGGTGACACATATGAAAATGTTATTTATTCATAGTCACAATATTTTTGGAGTTACAACTTCAGTGCAAAACTGTTTTCCAGAACTTGTAATAAATCAGTTGGCTGGAAAAATCTTTAATATTTTTTTTTCCTTTAAATCTGTAGCTAATCTTCTCTATAGAAAAGTCCTTGACTAAAAGACGGCTCTGGAAACCTGCTGACGAGGATGTCTCGGACAGAGCAGCTCTTCAAGTTTGTTCTGCTACAAAAAAGTATCCTTTTTTAGCAAGCTTTGTTGATTGAGACCCCAATCTAGTTTCTGTCATTATTTTTGAATACAAGATTTTGCAGAGATTCCCAGGGTTCGTTTACTACACAAACACAAAAGCAGTCTCTTCTGATTTGCTCATTTCACGGCACCATGTCCATTTATCATACCTCTGCATAGTGTAACTGGTTGTAAGGCTTTGTAAGGCATATTTAGCTTGCATCTGTATTCTCTTTTTTTTTGTATTGTGTACAAGTACAGTGAACTATCAGACTGCTCATACTAAAATTATAGTTTTCTGTGAAATAAAATGAATGGGTGTGCTACATTTGGTGGTACTTCTAATGTAGAAGCTGCAAGACAATACCACGTCTTCTGTAATCATTAGTTGATAGATGTGTCTATTGTTTCTGGAGTAGAGAACAAAGTTTTTGGCTGGTAGATGAACTGGGAGGGGGAAGTTATTTTTTTAGTTGAGATAGGCCATTAAGTTGAAATCATGGAGTTTTCTGATTAGCCATGATAGGACTGTTGGCCCACTTACTTGGGCAAAATTTGCCCAATTTCTTACTGTTAGATTTGTGAGAGTGTGTGTGTGTGTGTGTGTGTGTGTGTGTGTGTGTGTGTGTGTGTGTGGTGGTACCAAACTGTGCCTTTCACCATTAGAAAAAAATTGTATAAAATAAGAAAATCTAAAGTACTGCATAACTTAAGCTTGACAGTGATACTCGTATGGAAATAGAAAAGTGCCAGGCATGTGGAATCTATACTAGTCCTGCAGAAGAAGTCTGGGTTTG
>JAOWBP010004015.1:448785-510031 GCA_028571105.1 Tragopan temminckii
GGGACCTCAAGGATCATGAATCTCCAACCCCCCTGCCACATGCAGGGCCACCAACCTCCCCATTTAATACTAGACCTGGCTACCCAGGGCCCCATCCAGTCTGGCCTTGAACACCTCTAGAGATGGGGCATCCACAATCTCTCCAGGCAGCTGTTCCGGCACCTCACCACTCTCATAGGAGAGAACTTCCCACTGACATCCAACCTAAATCTTCCCTCCCTCAACTTCAGACCATTTCCCCTTCTCCTGCTATTGTCTACCCTTTCAAAGAGTTGATTCCCCTCCTGTTTGTAGGCTCTCTTTAGATACTGAAAGGCTGCAATGAGGTCACTGCGCAGCCGCCTTTTTTCCAGGCTGAACAAGCCCAGCAATCCATCTTGTCCAGATCCATTTGAAGGGCCTTCCTTCTCCAAAGCAGGTCAATACTTGATCTCAGCTAAAGTCTCTCTGTTTCACCTGGTAAAAGGTTGCATCCAGTTAGAACAGGGCTATGAGGTGCTTTAAAAAAATCTTATAGGCTCTCATAAATATACCCTCTTTACAAAAATAAAATCCCTTGTTGTATTCCTGGAGTAGCACTTAACTATCTTAAAATATTTTTTTCTTGTTTTTAAGATTTGACTTAGGAAAGATACGTAGACAGATATTTCAGAGATCTTAAAACTTTTCTCAGAGTAGCTTTCGAAACATATATTTTGGGAGTGTTCAGCATGGTACTGTCCAACTGTTTTAGTCAAATTCTCTTTTTAATGACATTTTTGTTTTCACTTTTTTAAAGAATGGATTAAATCGATGGTCCAAGCAGATAGAAGACAGTATTTTTCTGATCAATGGACAAGTTAAAGACAATGATACAGAACTGCTGGAAGGGCAGGTGAGTGCTATATAATAAGGAAAAACTAATATATGAACCTCCAGTTTGATAAAACAGTGAACAGAAGGATTTCTGTACAATATTTGTTGATGTAATTGGCCTGTTTCAAATAGTATGCAGAATTTGTTGTTTTCCCATTTTTCAATGCTGCAAATTGCCTCTTTCTCTTCTGCAACAGTGAAAGTAATGTGAATATATGATGTCTGACTAAAAAAAACGTTCTTTATGTTGTCTCTGGCCTTATTGCTTCATTAAAGAATCCAAGGTAGGTGTAGATGTAGGTGATGAGATTTCTAAAACCTATATATGTCTAAATGTTAAAAAAATAGTGGAAAAACCTTGACTGGCTGCCCCGGTCATTTCTCCTTTTGGTTTTGCGACTATAATCTCATGGCTATTTAGCATTTTTTTTTCTCTTAAAATATAAACTATGGCACATTTTATGCCATAGTGAAGATGATTATAAAGCAGCTTAACATAAATACTTCATATGACATGTGTTCATTTTCTTTCAGAAAAAATTAAAGGGAAATACTCATTCCAGTACTCAGATTTTTGATGTCAAGGTTCTGACACAGTTGGTAAGTAGTGCTATCTGATAAAATGCAGTAAGAAATGAAAGAAGATTCTAGTCTAGAAATCCTCCTTAGTTTATCCTAGGATTTTTTTTTTTTTCTCTGGATATTATCTGTGAAACTGACTGTGGACAGATCTGCATGTTTTGTGTCTTTGGAGTTCTTTTCTTGATGTCCATGTTAACTAAGAATTGCACAATACAGTTGTGAGAAAAATTTGAACCATTGGCTAGAGAAACGAAGTCCCGCAGACTAGTTCACTTCATACTAAGGCTCTTGTATATCCTCACTTACATTGAATTCATGGTGACTGCAATTGTTCTGAATTTCAGAATGAATCCTATTTATAATGGCTAGCTATGCACTTTTCCTTGAATACTTTCATCAGAAGCTCAGTCACTAGTTTCGAATTGAGGTACAGATCCTGTGAGCTGAATCAAAAACTGGAGATGTCCTGGTCTAAGTTAGAAGTTTCCTCTCTAGCAGAGGTTGTGCTGAAATGACACCTGAGTTAGGTGCCCCAGTCATGTCATGAAGTCTTGTGCCTAGACATTGCTTTGTAGTCTTCCTTCATAGCACAGGTCATTCTGTTTTGTCAGGTAATTCCTTGGTTTCGTAAAGTTGTGTCTAGCAAAACATTTATAAACTTATAAAAAGTCATTTTAAAGACTTTAGAGTATCTAAGCTACTTTCATTGTTATGCTGTTCCAATGGTTAATTATCTCAGAAAAAAAGATTAAAAAAAACCCTAACTTTTTATTTTGGCGTAATCATAGAATTACAGAATGGTTTGGGTTGAAAGGACCCATCTAATTCCAGCCCCCTGCCATAGGCAGGACGTCTCCCACCAGATCAGGCTGCCTGGGGCCCCGTGCAACCTGACCTTGAGCACCTCCAGCAATGGGGTATCCACAGCTTTTCTGAGTAGCCTGTCCTATTCCAGTGCCTGACCATCTTGTGAGTAAAAAAAAGTCTGCCTAATATTTAGTCTAAATCTACTCTCAAAAATTTTGAACTGTTCCCTCCTGTCCTATTACTGCACTCCAGAGGAGGAGTCCCTTCCCATCTTTCCTATAGATCCCTATTAAATACTGGAAAGCTGTTCTAACTTACCAAGCCCCAACTCCCTCAGCCTGTCTCCATAAGAGAAGTGCTCATAAAGAATTGCTAGAGTTGGAAGGGACTTCAAAGATCATTTAGTTCCAGCCCCCTGCTGTGGACAGGGTTGTCAACCACTAGATCGGACTGCCCAGAACCCATGAAGCCTGGCCTCGACTGCCTCCAGGAATGGGGCATCTACAGTTTCTCTGGGCAGTTTCTTCCAGTGCCTCACCACCCTCTGAGTGAAGAATTGCTTCCTAACATCTAGCCTAAATTTATCTTCTTTCAGTTTAAATCCATTTCCCTTTGTCCTATCACTACCTACCTGCATAAAAAGTTGGTCCCTTTCCTGCTTGGAAGCTCCTTTCAAGTACTGGGAGATCACAATGAGGTCTTCCCAGAGCCTTCTCCAAGCTAAACAGTTCCAACTCCCTCAACCTTTCTTCATAGGAGAGGTTTCCAATCCTCTGTTCATCTTCATGGCCCTTCTCTAGGCTCACTCCCAACAGCTCCACATCCTTCTTGTGGTGGGAGCCCCAGACCTGGACATATTACTCCAGATGGGGCCTCAAAAATGCAGAGACAATCCCCTCCTCTTCCCTGCTGGCCATTCCTCTTTTGATGCAGCCCAGGGTACCATTGGCTTTTTCGGCTCCGAGAGCACATGCTGGCTCATGTCCAACTTTTCATCCACCAGGACCCCAAGTCCTTCTTGACAGGGCTGCTCTCTAGTAGTTCGTCTCCCAGTCTGTACTCATAGCTAGGATTGCCCTGACCCATGTGCAACACCTTGCACTCGGCCTTATGGAACCTCATGAGGTTCTTGTGGGCCCACTTTTCAAGCTTGTCCTGGTCCCTTTGGTGCTATTGATTGCACCACTCAGTGCCATAGCACCATCTGCAAAACTTGCATCCCACAGACTAAGTCATTGATAAAGATATTGAAGAGCACTTGTCCCAAGATGGACGCCTGGGGGGGACTCTGCTTATGACCAGCCTCCACCTGGAAGCAGAGCCGTTTACAACTACCCTCTGGTTATGACCATCCAGCCAATTCCTTATCCTCTGAACAGTCTTATCTCATTAATTTAGAGAAAAGGGTGTGGTGCACAACTATGTCAAAGGCCTCGCACACGTTCAGGTACATGAAATCAGTTGCCCTTCCTTTGTCCCCCAGTGCTGTCACTCCATAGAAGGCATTGATTGCTCAGGCATGATCTGCCCTTGGTGAAGCTGTTCTGGCTGTCTCAGATCACCTCCTTATCTCATGTGTGCCTTAGCATCTCTTCCAGGAGGATCTGCCTCGCGATCTTCCCATGCACAGACCCGAGACTCACTGGCCTGTAGTTTCCTGGGTCTTCCGTTCTCCCTTTCTTCAAAAATGAGGATGATGTTTTCCTTTTTCCAGTCACTAGGGACTTCACCTGACAGCCATGACTTTTCAAATATGATGGAGTGCAGTTTGGCAACCACATCAGCCAGTTCCTTCTGGATCTTGGGATATGTATTATTCGGCCCCATAGACTTGTACACGTTCAGTCTTATGAGGTGGTCTCAGACTTGCTCTGCTCTTAGTCTGGGAGGGATTTTGCTCCCCTGACCTCTGCTTGTAATTTCAGGGATGCAAGAGACTTGGGAAGCCTGACTGGCAGTGGAAACGGAGGCAAAGAACTCATTAAGTAGCTTAGTCTTTTCCACATCTGAGGAGGCCAGTTTTCCCTTTTCATTTTTCAGAAGGGGTACACTCTCCTTCGCCTGATTCTTGTGACCCATGTACCCAAAGAAACTTGCCTAGTTTTTTACATCCCTAACTGAACTAAATTCCGTCCATGCCATGGCTTTCTTGATCTCATCCCTGCACATCCTGACAGCATCCCTGTATTCTTCCTAGGCCACCCTTCCCTGATTCCACTGCTTATACTTTTCCTTCTCTTCCTTCAGTTTGACCAGCAGGTCCTTGCTCAGCTATGATGCCTTCTCTACCTGATATCTTATTCTGGAGTACAGAGAGCTCTTGTGCTCTCAGAAACATGTACTTAAACCACTGCCAGCTCTGTTTTTTTTCTTTGTCCCTAAGAAGAGTTTCCCAGGGGGATCTCATTCCACAATTCCTTGGAATTCCAGGAACTGAAGTTTGCTCTCCTGAAGTTCAATGTCCTGACTCCACCCTTTTCCTGGCCCACGTTCCTCGAGATCACAAACTCTACCAGGGTATGGTCACTGCCACCCAAGTTGCCTCCAATCTTAACCTCTTTAAGCAGATCCTCTGCTCTGGTGAGCACCAGATCCATCAACACTTTTCCTCTGATTCATATGTCCAATACCTCAACCAGAAAGTTGTCATTAATGGGACTCCAGGAGTCTCCTGGATCAACCATGTTGATTTCCCAGCAGATATCTGGGAGGTTGAAATCCCCCATCAGGATCAGAGCCTGGGAGTGCAACACATCTTGCAGCTGAAGGAAGAAGGCCTAATCAACAGTCTCCCCTTGGTCATATGTCCTATAGTAGATCAGAGGGCACGTGACCTATGATAAGCTTTGTGGCCTCCACTGAACTCACTCCATCACCTGCGTCCTTCTGGTGCTGGGGTCCCTAGAGCTGAATGCAGCACTGCAGGTGGGTTCTCATGAGAGAGAAGCAGAAGAAGTCAGACAGTTATCTCCTTCACCCTGCTGGTCACACTGCTTTTAATGCAGACAGTGTGTGTTTGGCTTTCTGGGCTGCAAGCTCACGTTTCTGGCTTGTGTTCAATTTTCATACACTAACATTTCCAAGTCCTCTTCAGGGCAGCCCTCAATCCAATCTCCACTCAGCCTATATTCATGTTTGGGATCGCTGTGACTCGTGTACAGGATCATGCTCTTTGTCTTGTTGAACTTCACGAGCTTCACATGGACTCACCACTCTAGTCTGTCTGTGTTTGTGGATGGCACCTTTTTTATTGACCACACCATGCAGGTTCGTGTTGCCTGCAGACTTGCTGAAGGTGCACTCAGACCCACTGCCTATGTCACTGACAAAGATGTTAGATAGTGCTGGTCCCAATGCCAGCCTCTGAGGAGCACCGCTCATCACTTGTCTCTGCCTGGACACTGAATTGTTGACTGTAACTTTTTGAGTGACCATCTAGGCCGTGAATGTCCAACCTTTTAGCTTGCCTGGGCCATATTTGAGTGAAGAGGAATTATCTTGGGATACGTATGAGATGTATAATGTAGAATCATTAAAGAAAAGGCCAGTAGGATCCAGACATGTCCTACTTGCGGCCCAGCATGGCTCACAGTGCCACCCGCCCCCTCCCTGCAATTTAAAGGCAGTGGCTCTTCACCACAGGGCGGCCCCACACCTATCTCAGCAACTGTCATTGTGCTATTAACACTGTCACCTAAAACCAGGGCATTGGGGGGCAGTGCTGTGCAGTGTTGACTCAAGCGATAGCAAATTGCTATATGCATATATTTGATATACTGGCTAAAGACAGAGCTTTGAACAGCAAGGAATATGCAGCTGTGCTTTCTGTTTTGATAAAGGAATTTGAAAATGGAATCATAGAACCCTTACAGTTGGAAGGGATCTTTAAAGATTATCTGGTCCAACTCTCCTGCAATGAACAGGGGCATCCACATCTCAATCGGGTGCTCAGAGTGTGGTCCAGCCTGGCCTTGAAGGTCTCCAGGGATGAGGCTTCCACCACATATCTAGGCAACGTGTTCCAGTGCATCACCACCTTCACCGTAGAAGACTTCTTCCTTATACCAAACCCAAATGTACCCTCTTTTAGTTTGAAACTATTTCCCCTTGTCCTATCGCCATGGACTCTGCTGAAGAGTCTGTCCCCTTCTTTCTTACAGCTCCCCATTAGATACTGAAAGGCCACTTGCAGGTCTCCTTGGAACCGTCTCTCCAGGCTGAACAGCCCCAGCTCTCTCAGCCTGTACTTGTAGAGAGGTGTTATATCCGTTAGATCATTTTTGTGGCCCTCTTCTGGATGCTTTCCAAGAGGTCCATGTCTCTACCAAGGACTCCACATCTGGACACAGTGCTCCAGGTGAGGTCTCACCAGCGCAGAGCAGAGGGGCAGGATCACCTGCCTCAGCCTGCTGGTCACACTGCTTTTGATGCAGTGTAGGGTGCGGATGGCTTTTTGGGCTGTGAGGGCACGTTGCTGGCTCATGTCCGGCTTCCCATCCAGCAGTACCTGTAGGTTCTTTTCAGCAGGGTTGTGCTCCATCCTTTCATCCCCTAGCTTATATTGGTAATGGGGGTTGCCTCAACCTAGGTGCAAGACTTTGCACTTGGATTTATTGCACCACATGAGGTTGTCCTGGGCCCACTGCTTAGCCTGTCTAGGTCACTCTGAATGGCATCCTGTCCCTTGGGTGCAAAAAAAAAAAAATAAAATCAGTTTACATTTGTGAGATTATTTTCAGTTGATATGAGTACATGACCTGCAAATTTTCAAATGGAATGTAGAATTGCAGTCAGGTATTCAACTCAAAAATCTGATCATGCCTCTTTACTAGACTCTGATAATCCCTATCTTAGCAGAAGAAAATATCCTTTGCTTCACAATCACACCTTATTCATATTCATTCCTTTTTGACAGTACGCAGCAATTACAGTATGAACAATTACCATCAAGGTTGAAGTACAGAAGGAGTAAAATTTTATCAAAAATCACCTGGATTTCTGAACACCTGGATATCTCACTATGAATTGCAACTGCTGCCATCAATGATGGCTGATGGTGTGTTAGTTTCACAAAAACAAGGTCAAATATCCCACTAGCTTTATTCTTTTGTTCCTCTCTCTTTTTTTTCCTTTTTAATATTTTAAGGAAAATATTTTATAGTAGTATGTTTTGCTACTAAATAATATATTAATAGAATTGTATATTTTGTGAGGACTGCTCTGAAAGTAACACCTCCTGTTTTATTATGTTGGCTCATAACATCAGAGGCAAATGTTGGTGGTATGGCAGTAGAGGTTGAACTTTCCAACCAATATTCTGTTACGTTTTGTTGCCATGTGACAGATGGCAGCAGAGGGGCAGTCTGACAAAATGGCATCTGATGTGCAAGTGTGTATGAAGTAAAGGTGTATCACTGAACTCTTCCATGCAAAAAAATCCCACCAATTGATATTCACCAAAGCTTTCTTAATTGTTATTGAGACCAAACAGGGGATGTGAGTGGTAGTGTGTTTCAGCAGTGGTGACAGTGAGGTTAGATTGTTATGAGTATGGGATGCAGGCTGTTGTTTATCACTAGCAAAAATGCATAGCTAATGGTGGTGACTGTATTGAAAAACAGTATTTTGTAGCTGAGAATTTGTTCTATCAAATAATATTATTGTGCACTCTGTATGTGTTGTCATTTCCCTTGAAATAAATAGGAGGCATTACTTTTGGAGTGGCCTACATATCTGTGGCCCAACACAATTTCTATTCACAAAATGTGGAGCGGGCAAACCAAAAGGTTGGATCTATCACCAGTATTGCCCACTAAAACATGCCTAAATACTACATCTGCCCTTTCCTTAACCACTTCCAGGAATGATGACTCCACAACTTCCCCGGGCAGCCTGTTCTAATGCCTGATCACTCTTTCTGAGAGGAAATTCTTAATATCCAACATGAACCTCCCCTGGAACAACTTGAGGCCATTTCCTCTTACCCTTGTTGCTGCTTACCTGAGGGAAGAGGCTGATTGCAACCTTGTCACAACCTCCTTTCAGGCAGCTGTAGAGAGCGATAAGGTCTCCCCTGAGGCTTCTACAGAACTATCGCAGTTCCCTCAGCCTCTCCCCACATGACTTGTGCTCCAGGCACTTCACCAGTTTCATTGCCTTTCTCTGGACACACTCCAGGGCCTTGATGTCTCTCTTGTCGTGAAGGGCCCAAAACTGAACACAGCACTTGAGGTGTGGCCTCACCAGAGCTGAGTACGGAGAGACGATCACCTCCCTGCTCCTGCTGGCTGCACTATTTCTGATGTAAGCCAGGATGCCATTGGCAGTTTTGGCTAACGGGGCACACTGCTGGCTCATGTTCAGTCGAGCCAACCAACACCACTAGATCCTTTGTGCAGCTTTCCACCCACTCTGCCCTAAGCCTATGGCATTGTATGTGGTTGTTGTGACCAAAGTGCAGAATCTGACACTTGGTTTTGTTGAACTTCATTATCCCACTGACCTCAGACCAAAAAGTAAAAAGAAAAAAAAATTGAAAAATCGATTTTATTCAGCATTCTTGAAACCTATTCTCAAATTCTTTTATCACAGTGGAAAGCAAGGCTGGAATTTTTTTGCTGTTCACAGTGTTTAGCCAACATATCAAAACGCATACAGTTATTTGCCATGACTTGAGATAGCACTGCACTGTGCCCTCCCCATGCCCTGATTTTAGCTGATGCAACGCTGACTGCTCACTGATGTTTGGTCATTGCCCAGCAATGGGTGTGCACCTGGGGCTGGGCCAGGCCACTCAATGGAAAGAGCCACTGCCGTGATGGTGCAGGGCAGGGGTTAGGCTGCAGGACAGGCTGGGTTGGGCTGCGGGATGTGCCTGATCTGGGCAATTCCTTATCTATCGAGTGATTCATTCGCCAAATCTCTTTCTCCATTTTAGAGACAAGGATGTTGTGTGGGACATTATCAAATGCTTTGGACAATTCCCAGTTCACAACATCAGTTGCTCTTCACTTATCCACCAACACTGTAGATGGCCAGCAAATTTGCTAGGCACAATTTACCCTTAGTAAGTCCATGTTGTCTGTCACCTACCACTTCTCTGCTTTCCATGTGCCTTAGCATAGTTTACAGGAGGATTTGCTCCATGGTCTTGCCAGGTGCAGAGGTGAGACTGAATGGATTGCAGTTCCCTGGATCTTCCCTTCCTTCCTTTTTAAAAAAGTGAGGGTTACGTTTACTTTTTCCAGTCATAACATAAGTTGATTACGCAGTTCCTGCGGAAGTTACACATCCATGTGTTTCCAGATGTGTCTTAAAATGCTTCCTAGGATGCACTCATTGTTTTTTGTAAATAGGGAAACTGTCTCTAGGGAACAGGTTGATGCAGTTCTTAATATGACATAGATATAGATATTAAATATATAATATATATATATATAATAGATGTTAGATATAATTATTGCTTGTTGATGGGTGGCTCTCTGAATACCCTAGGTTATGCTTATTATATGGTAAAAATAACTACTTAATTACTAAAAAAAAATGTTTAAAAGCTTACTAGATTGCGATACCAGTACTTACTACCTCTTTCCTGAAATGTTTCGGAAGTCTCACAGACACAAATATTTAAATCACAAGAATAAGTTAAATAATTGAAAAGGAGAGATATTTTGAGTTATGATTAACAAAACTAAAAAAAAGAAAAAAGAGAAATGAGGGAAGGCAAGTTACATGTAAACATCTTAAAGTATGCTTTTAATTTCCTAGCTCTGTTTTTTGTTATTCATGCTGCAAGTACCTAGGTAACAAGATAAAACTGAAGCACATTTGTTTTTCAGTCCCAGGGTTCAAGTCATAGATCAACAGCAACAGTCCAGGTCTGCAGTGGTTCCATAAATCTCAAAGGTGCTGTGAAGTGTAGAGCCTATGTACATAACAACAAGCCAAAAGTGAAAGAAGCTATTCGGGTAATGTCCAGTTCATCAGAAATAATTTTCCAAAATACATAAAATTTATCATGCTTTTTTCATCACTGAAATGGTGGGGCCTAAACTGGGGTTCACCTTTTGACCATACAGATTAGTTTCTGAAATCATTTGTGTGCGTGGGGGAGGGGGAGGGGCAGATTCAGTTCATTTTTCACTTTTTCAGCTATTTCTTCTGTTAAAACTGTTCTTTGGTGAATCTTTGCATAATTTGTGTTTAAGCTGTTACAGATTTTCTTAAGAAAATGTTGCAGACTGTGTAATTTTGTACACATAGAAGGTAAAATATAACTTCATTTGATCAGTGTTTTTTTTTGTTCTTTATTGAGTCAATGCCTTGTCATTATTTTTGTTTGATTTTGATGTCCAGAGGTCATCAGTTCTAGCAATACTAAAATTTTTCTCTGCTTTTCATCTTTGTTGTTTTCTATTTTATATTAATTTTTGTAATGCTAGCTTCTCTTTATTGAACTTCTAGTTCTCACTGGAGATTTTAAAATCTGATAAAATTATCTCTTATTTTAATTTTCTTTAGAGCTTTTTATTTTCTGGAGAGCAATTCTTTCAACATGGTTTAGACCTATGAGGCACTTCTGTTCTTGTTTCTTACTAACGAAAAGGTTTGCAAATGTCTTTTGTGTTGCTCATATTTTTACTTTTTCCTTTTGCAGGCTTTGAAGAGAGACGTAATAAACACATTGAGTGATCGTTGTGAAATACTGTTTGAGGATCTCATAATAAATGAAGGACGTTGTAAAAAAAGTAGGAATTCAGAGAAAAAATCCATTTACACTTGCAATACATTTTTGTTCTTGTAGAAAGCTCTGCTGCCATACTGAAGTCCTGCTAGAGAAAAAAAAAAAAACACAAAAAACCCACCAAAACAAATTTCAAAATTTCAGTTTGTCGGTACTGACATTTTCTTAAGTCAGAAGAGTTTTGATTAAGTTCAGATATGTTCTTTGATACCACAGTTTTCACACAAAGTTTGTGTTCAGTTCTTATGGCCATAAAATGCAATGTCAACCCTTTTCTCATTGACTGTGAATTCTGTAATTTTTTAAAAATTCCGTAGTTAAAACTCTAACTGAACTCCTAATTTGTAGTGTGCGTTTTTTACAAAATATCTCTATGGCATTCCTTCCTACTAATACAAAAATGAAAGATATGATAAAATTTGGCAAGATTATAAGAAGCAACTGTGGACGTGGCCTTGGTTGTTCTTATGTTACCTGTATAGCATTCTACATTTCTGTTAGCCAACTTTATCTCAACTCCGTAATTTAAACTGTTTTCAGTTGCATGCAAGTTTCAGTTTCCTCTCTAGGTGGCACCCTTCCTTCGTGGCTGTAGATGGGGAATAAAGCAGCCAAGTGTTTGCAGCCTTTATGGTGTTGAAATTATATGCTGTCCTGTGCATGCTCTTATCTGCAGTCTTTCCCAGAGTTCTTCTGCTAGTCATTCTAAACATGATAAAAGGTCTGTTAAACATTTGTGGTCTGTTTTGAGGTCTCTCAGATATTTCTGGAGAGACTAAAAACATCTGTATAATAGCAGCCAAATCTTTTATAAAATAGTAACATCTAAATAAACCATGTTTGTAATCAGGATTTTTACATGGAAACCTTGAGCAGTTCTTTTGCAACAGCTTTGTCTTTCTGTCAGAGATTAGTTGGGAATCTTATCATAATTATCAAGGCTTTTATTTAGATGATATTTTTCCCCCTTTTCTTTTAGATTTTGAGAGGGTATATCATGTCTTACCTCAAAGACTATTTGTTCCTTTTGCTGGATCCAGTGTGATGCTCAGTGATTATAAGTTTGGTGATGAGGCTGCTGGAGAAATTCAGGAACGTTTTATTGAGATGTTGGACCAATTTGTGCAAGCTGAAGATATCCATATAGCAGAGGAAGTTAAGACAGGTAAATAGAGTATCTGAGAGCCAGGATGGGGTGCATCAGAAATTATCAAAATGTTAATTAATTGCGAAGGCCAGTTTTATCCAGACAGGGAATTTAGTATGTTTAAAGTTGGTTTACTTAATAACAATATTTTTGAAGCTTGTTTATATCAATCTAATTACATTTTAAACATATTTCTCAAAAATTGTGTGTTTTCTTGCAGCTTCTGTTTTTGGCTTGTAACAGAGCACTGTCAATTATATTGCACTTTCTTATTGATTGTATTATTTATGCAACCATGATTGCAGCTCATGAACTATAGTAGATATGTAAGTATATAGCTGAACAATGTTTATATATGCTCATCCTATATTTGTGGATAAACTATGAGAAAAATGTATAAAGCTTTATACTCTGCTTATTTTTACAGTAATTCAACTTTGCGGTTCAAGAGCAGAGTAATTTTAGTACTAGATAGAAAAAGAAGTTGAGTGCTCTAGTCAAATCTGTTTTTTGAATAAATGTTTAAAAAAAAAACCCTAAAACAAAAAATAACAAAAATGCTTCTAACATGACTTTTTCAAAAATGTAAAGTCTCTTTGTTCTGAGTGTTTTTTCTTATGTACTGAATGCAGTGCTCAAAACTGAAGTTTTGTGGTTCACTTGGAAAGAATGTGGTTCACTCAGACAGATCTTTCTTTTTTCTACTGAATGTTTTATAAGTTTATGATCTCATGAAGCTATTATCCTCTATTTAATACACTTACTTTGCTACAATCTAGTTATTGGTTCTTTTTCTGAAACTTTACTGATTTATTTTCCTGTATAATCTGAGTTAGATTGTACACTATTTTTTCTGTAAGTGTTTGATTTCAGTCTTGGAGTCAAATCTGTATTTAAAATGCATCTAGTAATACTTCCTGTGGTCTCTTGGAAGAAATTCCCACCCCAGTGTCATTGTGAGCTGCAGGATAGAGTTCTGTAGTTTAAACAAAAAATTATCACTATTTCTTTGGTAATAGTAGTGATATCTTCTTGATATTGGTATTAGTGGACAAAAAAAAAAGCATAGCTGTGAACATGCTCTCTAAACTGAACTGTGATTCCTGATGTTCTTCTTGACCCCCTTGCTTACTTGCTTTTTAAAAATATCTTAATTTCAGAACTAACCATAAATTTTTACATCTCTCTGAATTTATTGGATTTTCTAGATTTTAACTAAACTTAGTTAATCTGACTCATTGAATTGAGAAGCAAAAGATGTGCACAGTGTAAGAGCCTGGAGAAAAAACAGTAAAGGCAATAAAAATCTGTATTGTATTATGATAGTACCTTTTATTAATCTTAAATCTAGTTATTACTAAAAACTAACTAATAACTTAAAGCAATTAGTGTAACTTACGGAAGTAAATAAATGCAACACTGAAGGTAGGTGTGGGAAGAGGTGATTATTCAGTTCAGCTTTACTGCTTATGTAAGGATGTAGGATCCAGAGGTAGAAAAAAAGGTAGCACTTAATCTAACGGCAGCGCATCAAAAAGATTAGGAGCTACTAGTACATCTAAAATGATGTCTGGATAGCTCACAAAGTGGATCTGTGTTCTTGTAACTTATTGGTTATGGAGCTAGATATGTGGGATTTTTTAAAATGTGAAGTAAATGCATAAAAGAGGATAAGGAAAAACACACCAAGAGGATTGTACAAAAGAAATGAGACTGACCTCGCCCTGGTGAACATCAAAATGTTTGCCCATAAGAATGGGTTCTGGCACTGCTCCTGGTGGTAATTATGCTATCCACGCAGTGCTGTTTTTTTGCTGATTACTGTTAGGAAATTATTAACTTGAGATTTATCAAAATGCTTCTTCAATTTATTAGCACCAGAGGGCTATTTTAGAAACTAGACCTGCTAGCTGTGTTGTTTTACTTACTTTATTGTAAAGAAAAGCATTAATTCTACAGCTTGACTTTTCTTGGTACTTTGAGATTTAGCCTGTATGTATCGCTGTAAATATACTTTTGTGACAGGAGAGTTTGGAGTTTCCCTTGTGCATTCCCAGTGTACCATTCTAATATGGGTAGCATTTGTTGTTTCTCAAAGCTTGATTGTCATTACTAAACATATCTCTAGTACTCAATATATGGTATAAAAACTGATTTGCTGCAAATGTTGACATATACCGTTTTGTACTGTAGTTACTGTTATTTTAGGCACTGACCTTGAATTAACGAGAGAAATGATATCTGTTACAAAGTTATGCAGAAAATTTGCTTAAAAAAAAACTTGTTTAAAAATCAAAAACTTAAGGAGGCTTTTCAAATAGTGTCTTCTTTTATGTTCCTTAAAATATAAATAAGAAGACTATCCAGTCAATACAGTGAAAAGATTCATGATTAAGAAGCACATAGCCAGCACACATGAAATGAAGATATTTGGAGAAGGGCAGGTTCATGTGCTGACTTCATATGGCCCTTTGTTGTCACCTGCAGCTTTATTTTCTTAATCACTTGAACATCTCTCCAGTGGGGTCACTCTGGGGTCTTGCTTTAAAATTTTACATGGAAAATAAAAAGCAAAACCAGAACTATTTATAACTGAAAGATGTAAACAGCTCTAACACTGTGGTTTCAAGATATTTAGTACTTCAATGCAAGCAATTCAAGGGTCTGCATTTATGACTGGCTTTTCTAAATCTCTGTTCTTCCTCAGGGTGAGGGTATTAAGTAGACTGAGTCGATGAGATGGTGGTGGTAGTCTCTTCTCCATCTTTGTTAGCAAATTGAGGAATTGCTGAGGAATTAAGGATTCGTATAATTGGTTCATAGCATTCTGCTTTCAAAAACTCTTTATATGGTTTATAATACAACTGCTTCAAATATAGGTCTTCCATAACTTAATGGCATAAATGTCTTCAGTAAGTAAATAGCCCGAGGGCATTTCTTTTTTGCTGCTTCTTTCTCTTTCTTTATTTTCGTGAGTAAGTGGGCATTGCTGCCTTGTTGTTTAGCTTCAAAATTATTTTCAGAAATGTACAGCTGTTCTTACAACAGTGCAAAGAAATGTAAATGTAGAGGGCACCAACTGTCCTACTTGCTCATCAAAGGTAAAGCAGAAAGTAACCTGCTAGATCTAGACTTTAAAAAGGACCCAAGAAATGTGGTCAACTTCTCTAAAAGCAAGAGGTTATTTTAGGGAACTGAAAACTCTTCTAAGTGATTTGGAGAGAATGTAGTGCTCTTACTACACTGGGTACAGTATTTCCTTAAAAAGCTATCATGTAACAGTTAATCATTTACTTCTTGTACACTAGTTACGGATTTTTGCTCATATTTTGGGTAGGTGAAGTTGTGTTCTTCTTTGCACAGAAAAAATAATGATGAAACAACAGCCTCAGATGTTAAAGTTAAGATGATTTCTCTTCAAGAAAGCAACTCATGCATTGAATGTTTTTATTCTTATTTTACATAATGTGAAGCTTGCAGGCAGATCTCAGCCATGTTTATGCTTACATATGCATACATATTAGTGTAAATTTAAAGATACCCTGTTAAGTTTTGTATCAGGCAGTTCTTAATTGCTGCCCTGGTGTACACTTTATACAAAACCAGTGGATTAAGGGATATAAATGGCTAAAGACAGGTTGTAAATGGCTAGTTTGAATGCTTTTGTGAAAAGCAGGATCTTATGCAAGTTTGACTTAAGATTTTGAAGATATGTACACATGACTCATCTTAGATCTTAGAAACAACCTATCTGATCACACATTTAGATAATGCATTTCCCTCAGACTTTAGGATAAAGTACATTTCCATGAATCATTTGCACATGAATCATAATGGGATGTGCCTTGTATTACTCAGCTATGTAATTTATAATTAAAGCTGATTAACAACCCCACTCTGAAAATGAGACATCCTTTTTTTTTTTTTTATTTAGATCAATATTTTGTAGACTTAGTATTTGGCACTGATGTTTTTTCCTTTGTCTTCAGAACAGGAACAGTTTGTTAGTCTCTCTTTTGTATCTGTGTTTCTATTCCCTTCT
Source organism: Tragopan temminckii (assembly GCA_028571105.1). Taxonomy (NCBI): domain Eukaryota; kingdom Metazoa; phylum Chordata; class Aves; order Galliformes; family Phasianidae; genus Tragopan; species Tragopan temminckii. The sequence continues at coordinate 464,962 of JAOWBP010004015.1, forward strand.
TTCTGAAAGCATCAGATCTCACTGCAGTAGCACAAGCACTTTCTCCCTCTCCCTTTGTACTTTTCCACAGCAGAAATGCAGTAGTGATTACTGAATTGTAGTTAAAACTTTTGATGCCTTAACAAGCTGTGCTTGGGACAGGAATGGCAACTGAAGGCATTTGACCCATGGCCACCACTGAGTGACCTTGTCATCAGACTGCAGAGACCAAAGCGTGCTCACTCTGTGTGGAACAAACAAGCAAGTTCATGTAGAGGTCTTCTTTCTCTCCTCCCACCTCTCCAACTTGCTGGTTATATCAAAGTGATTAGAGAAATGTTTGGAAAGGAAATAGATAAGGGTTTGAATTCCATCAATCTGGAAATAGTCAAGCTCTTTCTCATCCTGGATGAGCAGCCCAAGAATTTAGTAATTGTTCCAAGGGAGAATAAATCCTCTATTCCTGTTCTGGAAGTATATCTTTAGGGACTTTTGAAAAAAAAATTCTGTGCTTTGAAAAGAACATTTATTTTTGTGCAACAGGTGAATGATGCTGGCCTTTATCTTTTAGTGGCAATAGGTTTTGCATGTACCCTAAATTCTGCACAGATGGCTTTGAAGGGAAATCTTTTAGTACTGTGCTGTTGCTGCTATACCATTTCTACAAGGATAAGCTTAGTTTTCTACTTTGTGAAGTTGATAGGAAGTTCACAGTCTTCTGCATTAATTCAAGTTTGAAATGCAAATGTTACCTTTTCACCTGGTGCTTACTTGTTCACTTGATTTCCATGCAGTTGGTATTTGTCCACTTTCTGAAAACATGGATGATACACAACAGAAACAACTGACAGAAGCAACATTGCTGTTGAAACTTCAACAAAATATGGGTATGTTACTTCCCTATTTCTACGGCAATGTAGAGATTACGATGGGTCCTTTTTCTATATAATTTGCTTCCACAGCATTATTATTATTCTCACAGCTAGTGAGATTAATTAAAAAAAAATAAAATAAAATACAAAAAACCCCTCTTAATTGCTTCTGCAAAGAGATGCAGTAGCTTTTCTGGAATTCTACTGTTGTAGATGCAGGGTGTTTCTGGGGAAATAGGAACCCCAGTTTGCTGTATGAACAAAACAATTGCTTGTAGTTCAGTCAGCCTACAAGTCAATACAGAAAGTTTAAGTTATTGGAGAGCCATCACTTCTATAATTTTGTAGTTGGGAAGAAAACCCACATCTGAAGGGCTTTGTCAAACAGGCATCCTTAAATTGGCTAGTGACTCACTAAGCGTCTTCTTTTGATGAATACATATGGGCTTGGGTGGTATTTCTCAGTCTTGGTATAGGAAAGAGCAGCTACAGACTTCTTCCAATTGCAGTCTCTCCATTATATCCCTTGCTTCAGCTTTCCAGCTCTCATACGTCTGCATTTACTGCAGTTCTTCTTGTTGTGAGCTTTAGCTGTCTTTTTGTATTACAATAATTGCACTTTAGTCAACAGTAACATTTGCTTTCTATTAATTCTTAATTCTAGAACATGGTAACTTTAATGGAGAAAAGTATTAGTATCTGTTAGGTTTGCAAGTAACAACGTATTATTCCCTTTAGTCATCAGTCCTTCCTCTCACCCCAGCATATTCTATTCAACTGCAGCAGTAACAAACTATTAATCAATAAGAAAATTGCTGTTGTGCTGCAAAGAGACTTAAGGAATAGATTCAGTGCCACAGAGAAAAACCCTAACCCTAGTGCCACCATGGAAAAACTTACTGGCTTTTATTTTTTAAAGTCTGAAGATTTTTTGTTGTTGTTTTTTTTTTTGCTACTTGTATTCCTAGAATTAAGCAGTAGTGTGGAGTCACTGCCTTATTTTATGGGCAGGGCATGACTGAGTTATTAGAGAAGGTGCAGTCAACTGGTTTTTGGAAGGAGCCTGCTCTGACCAAAGATTTTATGAGAAGCTTCTGTAATTTAATTATCTGAGATCATAGCTTTAAATTTAGGCTTAGCAGTGGTGTGCATAGCTTTTGGGGTGGCTTTTGCTGTATCTCCTCTTGCTTGTCATTCATGCTGACCCTACTCTCCACACCCTAGCTGCTGACTGTGCCACTCACTGAACTTGCTGCTCACCAAAAGCATTTCCTTTGTTGTTTTTAGGTGTTGTAATAGCAGTTGCTGTTGCAGTCTTTGCATCAGTCTTCTCTTTCAATTACTTCAGCGACTAAAGTCGAGCACAAACAGCTTCACTGAAGTACTGACTGGTAATCACATTTCTACAGGATGGAAGCATCGGGGTTTAATATACCAGTAGTTGAGGATTGTTGCCTAAAAACTACCAGTTAGATGTGCAATATAAGTTGTTACAATATTTTTGGTTACTTTGTTTCAGCATGCAATTAATATATCAAGTAGCAGGTGAATCAAATTTATACAAAACTAGTTATGTTACTCTTATGTAAATTAATGCTATTATGGTCTAGAAAGTGTCCTTAAACCAACACAGAATCTCCATTTTCCTCTAGCTTCCAATTTTAACATAAAATGTTACTGCTGGTATTTTTCAGGCTATTGGTAATATTAGCAGAGTTGCTTAGTATGAAAATTCTTACTTCAGGAGTTCCATTGCTAAAAGATATCTCATCTTATTAACCTTAATTAAGGGAAAATTAGATTTTATGAAGCCAACGTCTCACCACATGCACTTTTTAGATAATATTGGTTTAACTAGCTTAATAGTTATGGAAGTAATTTCCAGTAGGCCAATTCAGATTGTAAATAACTTAGTTTAAGACCTGGAGAACTCAAAAATCAGTAAAATGTGTAGAATTTTGTGGATCTGCTGCCTTTTACCCTGTAACTTCTGATGATAATATATCTGTCCTGAGCTAGGACAAAAATCTGCATCTAGACAGCTGTTAAAGACAATTTTTTTTTATAACTAAGCTGTCAAAATTTGTTTGCTAGTCCCGATTTTTAGACCATAAGCAGATAGCTTTCTGTGATTAGATATTCTTCTGGGTATAGTAGGCAATACCATTATCATAAACTTGACATGAGGAATGCAGGGGGAAGGAAAAGTTCTTGTAAATTTAATAAAGGTAATTCATATATGAAATGTGATGTTTGCTTGGATCTGAATAATAGTAGAATAGAATTTCAGATTTTAGCACACTTAAATATCATTGCAAGTTTCTTTTTAGTGTAAAGCCATAGGAACACTTAAAGAAAGATTAGATTCTGAAACATAATCAAGTATGTAAGTATGTATTTGGATACTTTCAATAAAAGGCAACAATGGGAAGTATGCATTTTAAATCCTCTTACCTTGTCTGTGTATTCTGTTTTCACGTGTTTGGTAAAACTATCTACTTTTAGTTTTGTAACTTTATTGTGGAATACAGCTCCTCTGTGCTCAGTATTGTCAAGTAGGGCCTCTCGGGGAAAAGTGAAGGCAATAATTGGAGACACTGTTTTCAGGTAAGTCCATCAGCTGCTGCATAGTTTATAGATGACTCATATTCTGTGCAAATAGAAATTGAGTGCTGCCCAGAAAATGAGATGAGTTTACCAATATGTTTTATAATATGGTTGGTCTAAAAGTTACTCTGCTGTAGCCTCCAAAAGAAGGTATTGCAAGGGAACAGAAGTAACAGGAAGAAAAAAGGTTTTCTCTCCCTCTCTCTCTCTCTTTCTCTCTCTCTTTTTTTTTTTTTTTTTTTTTTTTTTAAATATCCTTGTCCTATTTACCTCATTCTTGCTCAGATTTCTGGAGGACTCAAGCTTGATTGCATAGAAGTAACATCTTGCATTTGTAAACAGTCACATTTTTAAACTTGTGTTTGCTTGTTATTCTTATGTGTGTGTGACTGTTTGTCTGATTCACTTCATGGCTAATCATTCTGTGTGAGATAGAATATTTGTAACCTAGACAACAACAAAGTCACTGAATTGCAAGTCTTTTGCTTGAGCTCTTGCCTGTCTCCCACCCAGGTTTACTTGCAATTTCTATATACAGCACCATGAAGGAAAGCCAAAAAAGGGACTGCTTCTATAACACTGTTTTAAGTTTTCTTCTTCAGTCTCAGACAGCCCATCTGATTTGTAAATAAAAGTGTTCTTATCTGCAGAGTGCCTCCATGGAAGTAAAACTACAAAGCAGTTCTTTTGTAGCTGCTGTTACTCACAACTCCACCATGGAAGGGAAGAACAACATTTCAGATGCTACGTTACACCCAAGAGTAAAATAGTAATGAAATGCTCTTCCAGTAGTTTTTTTTGTTTTGCGGTTGTGTTTGTGTTTGTGTTTATATGTTCTGTGGATCACCTAGGGAAGAACTCTATTGTCCTTTTCATATGCAGGCTTATTCAGAGTATAGTAAATACTCTCTACAGTGTTATCAGAGACCATCAAATTAATCTTTTCTAGGTATCAAGGGTCTGTGGAACTCTAATACTGCACTTCAATATTGAAACGCAAAGAACAAAGTTCCTCTAGATAAGCTCTGTGCTTTGTATCACAGGAGACTTCATCTTTGCAGTACGAAAACAGTTTAGCCCTGTCCAAGAAAAAAGGAGTAATTTGGCTTGTATCTACAGATTGAACCTTCCAGTCATCATGCCATGAGAAACAGTGGATGTAGAAGAAAGCAGTTTCTCGTTTGTTTAAGAATTACAGAACTAACCAAGATGATTTCACTGTCTTCTTGCTTCCCATCCCTTTTCCACTGTTAGCCACTGACAACCTAAGATACTGTTTTTTTTTAAAGGAAAATTAAAAGCAAACTTTTAAAGTCTATTGACAGTCTCTTTCTTAACTTTTGCTCAGGTTTTATATAAGCATGTCCTTTTTCTGACTGTAAGCTTCTAAAGCTTACAATTTGTGAAAATTCCATTGTGATTGAAACTGAGATTTTTAACTCCTATCCCTGGATAAAAACATATTTTTATTTTAATGTGCAGGATTCTGGAGGGGCTGTTGAGACTTCCACGTCTGAATATTTGTCTTCTCTAGGTGTAGTTGTTAGTTGTAAAGTTGAACTTATTAATAATTTTATACAAACTTTACTTCTCTGCTTGTCCTTACTATTCTGTTTGTTTGTTTGTTTACATTGTTTAAATCTAGATGCTTCACTTTTAAACAGTGTAATTTTGATGTGCTCCTTCCTTCTAGAACTTCTGTCTTTAGTCTAGTCAGCAGAGACACCACTGATAGTTCCCCACCTTCATTTTTGTCAGAATCAGTGTATGTGAACACATGTAGGGTTTCCGGCACTTTGAGTCAAATGGGAGAATAACTTTATATTAAGGAAGCAGAAAGGGTGCTCCCATGTGCTTGTTATTCAACATTTACTGCTTGTTATTCAAGAACCTTTGCAGTAGGGTGGTGTTTGAGTCAAGTCTTGCTGTATGTTTTCAAGGTTCTATTTTTTTTGTTTTCTAGCAGAAATAAGGATGTGCTCAGAGCTTTATTTGAAACTTAGTCATGAGCTGTTAAGGCTTGGTGTCACATTTTTCTTTCTTTTTTTAATTACAGGTTGAAGGAAATCCCCCTTAAGCATGTTTAATCTGTCTTTTAAATTGGAATGTCAGCTTGTTTCTTACAGCTAGCTATTAATGCATTTTCTGGGATGGTTATTGTTTGTAAAGGAGTTTTGTTTTCAGTCTGATTTCTCAAAGAAATGAAGCTTACGTGATTAGACTGCTTAAGTTCATCTTCTACCAACTTTTGAATTAAGTTTGATAAAAAGGAAAAATTCTCAGGAGTGTTAAGTTCCAACCAGTTATTTGGAGGCTTTCCCCTGTGTAGAGTACAAAAATCTTTTATACCTCCTGTTTCAAATATTTCACAAAAAAAAAAAAACAAAAACAGCCAAACCCAAGATAAATGTCTTGATATGCAGGAAGCTAGCTGTATTTGTGATGGACAAAAGATAGTTGATTATTTTCTGCATAACCTTCTATATGATAATGCGATTTTCATACTGTTAGGTGTATCTGCAATTGGTAGCTTTTTGAAAAGATGGCATGCTGATGCAAATAAAACGTTAAGAGGAAATGAAGATACTAGTAACTGAGGAGTAAGCATCATGCTTGATGAAGAGAGAAAAGGTCTGGTCTAAGGAAAAAGACTGCTGCCAGTTTTATCCCGTCAGGGGGTCTGTCAGAAAAATGTATGGTATTGTGTATTGTTGGTTCTTCAGAAATTTATGACACAGAACTCATGGAACTCTGAGAAGATAGTCTTTGACCTCCTGGGGGAATAAAATCCTGCATTGTTTCACATTTTAAATGAGCTGATGCGTTGTTAAGATATGAAACTTCATTCTTATTGCTTAATTTATGCAGGATGAGGTTTTGAATGCTCTGTTAAAACATAAATCCATGGCAAAACAATACTGAAAATAAATTCAGAAATGCTTTCATAGCCATTAAAAGTGGACACTTTTTAAAATGATGCCTAAGTTTTGTTCTAACCATTTTATTTGAAATGCTACCTTGCTACAGCAGGTTTTTACAGGGCAATTTTTTTTTTTTTTAATGTAATTATTTTGTTGTGCAGATCTGTTGGAAAGAGGTGTAACTTTGGTTTACCCTGTGAATTTTCCATGTGAATGAAAAGTGGAAAAAAATGTGTTTAAAAGAGTGATCAGAAGCTTGCTTTTAATGAAATCACAGAAGTTTGACTGTGTGGGTTAGATCACAGCAATAGTTCCTTGACCATAGAATCACAAGGTTGGAAACGACCTGCAAGATCATCTAGTCCAACCGTCCTCCCATTACTATTGCTACCACGAGCCTCTAAACCATATCTCGTAGCTCCTCGATGCTGATGTCTGAATTATAAATTCATACCGATCAATGGTCAGCCTCTCACAAGGTGACATTTCCAGGATGGGATCTTGACCTGAAGAAAAACAGAATCTCTCACTCTAATGTGGTCAAAATGTGAAGCTAGCAAATCAAATAAAAACTGGTAAGTGAATCAGATGAGTGCCAGAAGATTTTGATATCAGACATTATCAGCAAAACTATGTGGTTACGATGCAGATATCTCTGTTTTCAGAGTAAAGTTTAGCCTTCAAATTTGCCACTGAGCAAAAGAAATTATTGAAACATTACTAATGTCTTGCTGCAAAAGCTGAACGTCTTCACATGTGCAGAGAAGCAGTGAACAACATTTGTAGGGAATCTACAATGTGTCTTCCTGAAATGAGTTTTAAAATTGTTATCAACAGTATCGTTTTCTTTAAAGATAAAAACTTAAATAAATGAGTGCTTTCTGATATTTCACACAATTTAATGTTATAGATTAAAAACATATTTTGCACTTCTCATGGCAGTTTTTGAAAGCTGTAAAGCTTTATTCAGAGTTATTACATAAGCACAATATACTTTTTCAGTAGCTTGCAAATATTTGAAATATTACAGTTCAAAACACGGAGAAATGATAAACTGAAATTAGTTGGTAGGTTGTTTGTGTTAGCTGTTGTATTTTCACAATTACTGAAACTTGAATGTGGAAACATGAAACAGTGTCCTAGGTACCTAAGCCATTTAAGATTGCAAAGGCTTCAGGCTATTTGTTTGCCCTTAAAACTAAATGAATTGACGAAGTCTTGTTCCTACTGAAAGTAGTTGGAAAAGTGAATCTGTGGAGCCAGGACTCTCCATAATTTCTGATGATGGAGATGGCTTTTACTGTATGCACAGAGACAGATCAGTTCTGTTCCTGTTGATATGAAGTCATTCTTGTGCATAGCAGAGACCTGCTCAGGCTCATGATTTTTAATTTTGTGCATACCTAGTTTCTAACAGATCACCAGTATCATCTCTTGTTCTTCCTGTTACTTGTGCCTGCTGTAGAAATAACTGTGTACATTGCTGGCTGTTGTATGTGTTTTACTTAAAAATTCACGTGCTAATGGTTAAGGAGTATTTATATATGCATATCTTACAAATATTTTAGGAAGCAATGACAGCCTTCTCTAAATGAGTTGGGTATTACTGAGATTGATATATAATGTGCAGGAGAGAAAGGGAAGGCAGTGAGGACTATGGCTTTCTATTCAACATCTTGCTCATCTGTGTTGACATTTCCCAGTGCTGGAAGCTCCCTTTCAGGTAGCAACCCGTACTCGTTTAGGAAAGATTCCACATCCACAGCAAAGAATTCCTCATTGAATTGTTCAGAAATGCTGATGAAATTGCTCAGAAGCTCTCCACCCTTATAGACGAGCAGAGTGGGAAGCACTTCATCTGAGAAGCGATCTCCAGCCCCAGTGTTGGAGGCCTTGATCTTGCAGAACTTCACAGTAGTGTACTCGGCAGCAAGGCAGGTTAAGCTGCTGTTCAGAGCATCACAGCCCTTGATGCCGTCTTCATAAATGTGAACAATGACAGTGGTAGTTTTACGTTCTTTTTCAATGGCTTCCAGGAATTGTTCTCCATTTTGCAGCTCACACAGATAGCCATATTTAGGCCCAAAACTCAGCCTTTGGTGCATATCCTGCATGCAGCGTTTACGGTATTTTTGTAGGCAACTTTCATCTTCTTTCTCATCATTTATTAATTCATACTCCTGCATGCTCATCTGTGAATATTGAGAGAATACCATATGAATAAGTGGTTGTTTATTGACACCCAAACAGGAAGATAAGAAGTTGCTATCTAAAGAATACTGCATAGAAAGCTTAGCTAGAAGAACAACTTCCTACAGTTTCTTTCATGCCTTCTGAAGAGATAGGTATGAAGGTCCCATCCCATGACTTTTAAGCATATTACAAACTTTTCAGTTGCCCTAACCAAAGATAGAGTACTAAAGCAGGGATTGGAGAAAGAAAGGTCAAGCTCTCAGAGTTGTGTGGTATATCTTTGTGAAGTATACTGCTTATTTTAGAGAGCTTAAAACCTTCTGGAGAGAGGGCTAGATAAATGGTTGGGTCTGTGTTTTAGGTCAGATGCTACTATTCTCCTGGCAAGTCAGTCTTTTCTCTTTGAATATGGTCTTACTCTTCAGTGGCACTGTGTATGTGCGTGCCACTTTGTGACAGTGGTATGGTCTGTGGCCAAGAGGATGCTTCGTATTGTATTTACAATATAAATACAAAGTAATGTTACTGTCAGTAATTCTGATTTGTTTGTCTGATATGACTTTTCTGCTAATCTGCAGAGGAATTGAGGCTGGCGATTTCAGGATTTTCTTGTTTATAGCATTGTGTGTTTTATATAGACTCAAAATGTTTTTTTTTGTTTTTTTTGTTGGTTTTTTTTTTTTTCTCTTACCTTACGGCAGAATCTCTCTCTGGTATCTTTATCATCTTTACTGAAGGACCTGTGTGGTGAAGACATTTGTCTAAGAATTTCTTTCTTGCTCAAGGGTAAGGAGTCTTTATCTTCACTTTCTAATTTAAACTTTCTCCAGTCATTGATCACACCTTTGGGCCCTAAGAGAGAAGTTGTTAGATGAGAAACTGGTGGCAACAAAAAGCTTCCTTAAGTTTGCCCTTTATTGGCTTGCCTACCTATGCTGCAATTTATCCACCCCTTTTCCCTTCAGAGTACTCTCCAGGAGGGCTGAGAACCAGAGCTTTACAATCAGTATATTCATTAGCCTCCAGAAGAGGAGGATCTTTTTGGTGATCTAGTTTATATCATTATCATAAGAAATATTTTAGTGATCTACATCAAGGATAAGGATGTGGAAACCTTTTAAAACTGATATCTTGGCCAAAGCCAGTGCTTCATAAATGTACGTTTGCCTTTCCTTATGGACAGGATCTGAATGCATACCAGGCATAAGGAGTTGGCATTCATTGTAAAACTAAGATCCTGGAGCCCTCAAGATTTTATTTATTTTTAAATCCATGTGTATTCCACTGGAAGTGTAACCTGTAAGGCAGTATTCTAGTAACTCTGATGGTAATGCAGATCTTGCTCTTTGGAACTGGTTGATTGAATTGGTTAAATTTTGGAGTGGAGGAGGGAAAAGAAGACGTTCAGTTCAAAATTCCTATGTTGTTTTTGTCAAAACAAAACACTTAAATTTGCTCCATAAAGTAAAACCAAGGAATATTTGAATGTTTTCAGAGATGAGGTTTAGTTCTGTGGAAATTCAGGAGCGGCTAGATAAGAAGTTCTCCCACTCATGAGAGAGAGTAGTGTTGCCAGTTGCTAAGACTCTGTTTTGGATTAGATTTTGATATGTTGAAAGGCAGCTGAAAGCAGTACACCCCCTAGATGGAAAGGGAAGGTGAACTATCTTTTGCAAACAAGATTCCAAGACAGGAATTAACCTGTAAGTCTTGGCATAGCGATAAGGCTTTAGCTATACAGTGACTTGATTTTAAAAATTATTTAGAAGCCTAAGCGTGGATATAGTACCCTACATTTGAGTCTCTGAAAAATGCCAACTTAGCCAACGGCAGCAAGGCTTCTTGGGAAAGAACCCTAAAAAGCAGTTATTACAAGAGCTACAAGAGTTATTACAGCACAAGAAAAGAAGCCTTCAGAGCACAGAGAAGAGTGCTTGTCTTAAAGCATATAGTTACCTGTTAGGGAGATAGGATGCAGTGATACCTGTTCGTAGAATTGAGTGCAGCGTCAGTACTCATGAAAAGGCTTAGTGATCGAGTGTTGGATTAAAAAGAATTGTGATTCCAAGCAAGAATGCTTTTAAAGCTTTTAAATGCTATGCTGTGTTTGCCAAAAGGATGTATAGATGCAATTTTAGCACTGAATGTTCCTTCCAAAAGAAGGAAAAAATAATTCAGCCTTTATTGTGGAACCTTCTAACCTAATTCTAGTGTTAGTATGATTCTTGTTTTTCCTTCCTCCTTTTTTTTTTTTTTTTTTTTTTACCCCAAAAGAAGAATGGCAGTTTCTTTGTGACTGAAACAAGAAAACAACAAGATCTGCATTGGGCAGTTGCTGTTGGAGGCTTCTTCAAGTGTCTGCATTTGTCATTTGTTTGAGATATGACTGCCACAAAAATTGGTTTGGTATTACCTGCCTTTCCGTGAGAGCTGACACTTAACCCAAAATATATTCTCATTGGATTTGGAGCCTACATTTCTGTTCAAGGACTTCAACATCCCAGTTAGTGTAGATGGATTCTAGGCTTCCTTAGTGATCAGAGGAAGTTTCGCTTATTTTTAGAAAACAAGTATAATCAGTTTTCTTGCCCGTGTGTGTAGCTTGTCCTTCGAAATCTTCTTCCAAACTGGTGTTTGCATTTTCTTCCATTTTGGTGACTGGAGTAGAAGATGCTGCAGGTTCAAAAAATAAAAACAATAACAGGATAGAAAAGGGATATGTTTACAGCAGGATGGCACGTGATGTGTAGTTTCCTGTAGCAGTTAGGTGTCAGTGAAGGTCAGAATACACATAGGTGTAGAGTTTATTATCATCCAGTAAAAAGCAATTGGGATGATATGTCAATCTCTTCTAAAAGATCTCTGAACAAACCCTTACTGAAAATGCCTAGGCTGCTGCTTCATTGTTATCATAGGACATTCAGAGCATAGTGTTCTGAATATAGCACAGACTAGTGCTTGTAAACCTTTCTGCAATGGAACTGTTTTCCCCTTGGAAGTGGAAACCTATTAATTCTCCATTCTGCCAACGTCTTCGTTTTAGAGGATTGCCTGAACTACTCATTTCTCATACAGAGCATGAAGCCAAGTATTTGTACCTGTTGGGCAATGGACTTCAGAATATCCTAGAGCTAGACTGCTTCTACTGGCTCATCTGGGTTTTTAAGGAACAGAAACAATTATATAAATTTTCTTCTACCTGTTCTATAGAACAAACCCAAGAGCAAGGCACCAACCATAGAATACTGTGATACAGCAGTATCGCATGCAGCATCCTTTTTTTGAGGAGTGAAGTATAACCACTGCTCTTTAAGGGAAGAGAGAGGTTTTTGTGCGTGAAGAATTCAGAAGATGAGTTTTGGGTAGTGCCAGAGCATTACAAAGCAGCAGGATTTGACCAGACCATTTGGTCTCATACTCATCTGGTCAAGGTGGTGTTCTGCTGTTTCCTGAAAGTCGAAATTAATGTTCCTGGGGTCTTGCAACTTCCACAAGCAGATCAATTTTCTGTGTCAGAAGGTTAAAAAAAGTTTCCTTTATAGTTGAAAACTGTAATTCTAATGTGACCAGATGTCACTGTCCACAGGAGTCTTAAGGCAATTTGAGTGTTCCCATTTAGTCTAGACTAGCTCTATTAAGTTATAACTGTTCACGTGTTAAGGAAGAATCTTAAAGCAAATCCTAAGATGCCACACAGCCAAGAATGGCATATTTGAAAGCTGCTGATGAGTTAAACCTGAATGGCTTCAGTGTGTTCACAAGTATGCACAAGAGGATATACACCTTCTTTTTTTACCAATTAGCGTCAAAGGACAAAGTGAAATGGTTGCTGAGCAAGACACAAGGGATCTGATTCTCATGTGCATTGGGATTAATTCTAATTAGTAATTCTAATTAGTAAATGTGAGTATAAGTCTTTCCACACATATATTGCTGGCGATTAATCAAAACAATCAAAATTATTTTGGGATGAAAGTATATAAGAAACCAGTAGAAATTCTCTATGTAGGTATATCTGTAGGTAGTTCTTTCTGCATAAATCCTGTTACTGGACCAATTTTCTTTCATAGAATCATAGAATCACTCACTTGGAAAAGACCTTCAAGATCATCAAGTCCAACTACAACCTAACCATACTACCCTAACTCTGAGCACCACCAAACGGTTTTTAAACACATCCAGGGATGGTGACTCAACCACCTCCCTGGGAAGCCTATTCCAGTGCTTAACAGTGCCTTTCTGTAAAGAAGTGTTTCCTGATATCCAACCTAAACTTCCTCTGGTGCAACTTGAGGCCATTTCCCCGCATCCTGTCACCTGTCACCAGTGAGAAGAAACCAACCCCGCTCAGCTGTAAGCACCTTTCAGATATTGGAAGAGAGCAATAATGTCTCCCCTCAGCCTCCTTTTCCCCAGACTGAACAGCCCCAGTTCCTTCAGTCTCTCCTCATAGGCCATATTCTCCAAGCCCTTCACAAGCCTTGTTGCCCTTCTTTGGACCTGCTCCAGCACCTCCATGTCCTCTCTGTACTGAGGTGCCCAAAACTGAACACAGTACTCGACTTTCAGTTGATTTTGAATAGAAATATGAAGCTAATCCCTTCTCACATATGCAAAACTGAAAATCTTTCCTATGTCAGTGATATACAACTCTGGACATGCTAGCTTAAAGCCTTGGAATTCCGTCTCAACTCTTATATCTACAGGAAGCTGTACTGTGTGCTGATGCTGAGGAGATTTTTTCTTCTGTGAGGAGAGGATTTGATGATGGAAACTGATTGCCTAACAAATGAAAGCTCTCTTTAAAACATACATTAGTGATCTGTTGTGCCTAATAAAGCTGAAAAGATTTGATGAATAATAGCAACACAAAGTTGCATTTCACCACTCTATTGAAGTGACATGAGGCAATGATCCTAGCAGTATGTAGGCTGGTAAGCTGACCATAGGCCTGGGAGTTGAGAACTCCTAAAATTCTACTTCACAGCCTTCTACTGAGTCAGACTATGAGCCTGGAGCAAGTCATGCAAATTATTCTTCTTTCCTCTCAATGAAGTTATAAATATTTATAGTTTTTAGCTTGATGCGGCAAGAATCAGGCTGTCCAAGCCAGGTGTTTCCCAGTTAGGCACCTGAGGACACACGCATATAAACATGTAACTGCAAGGAGATCCATGGGAAGCTACGTTATTGGATCAGTTGTATCTTCTGTAATACATACATACTCTTCCTTCCAAAATTGCAGTCATGAGGGTAGAGAATTCTCCTGTGTCTTAGTGAAGTACTCAGATGTGCTCTTTGTTGTCGCTGGTTTATTTTGTTGGATTTTTTTGCAGGAGGTCCCTGAGGGGTCTTTTGTGACATGAGCATGCTGCATTTCCCAAATTAAAAATAGGTTCCTAATATTTGGATAAATATGAGGATAATGTTCTGCCGGCTCTAAAGCATGTTCTGCAAGTGCCTCTGGTTAGAAGTATGCCCAGCCATTACTTGTACAAATTTTTAAAATCGAAGTCAGCAGGACACTGAGATAGTAAAGCAAACAGTGTAAATCCACATGGACGGGCTAGAACATTTGTGTTCACTTTCCCAGCTGTCAGTGAATACCAATTAGTTGACTGATTGTGCTGTTTTTCAGGAATTTAAGGTCATCTGTTAACACAGTCCTCATAAACCTGAATTGACCCTACAGCCTGGTGGATCGCTGAGCTGTAAGGCAGTGGTTAGTTGCATGGAGGTGGTGCAGGTGAGAATTATATGATCACTGGGGAGTTCCTTCCCTTGTGCATTTTTGGCACAGCTGTGCACAGTGGCAAAGCTGCTGTTCACATCTCTCCAGATTGCTCTGCAACAGTGTAATTCTCCAGGCTTTTCAGTGATTACACAGGTGTGATTTCTTTTGAGCAGAAGCTGGCAAACACACTAATACTGGGTAGTTTTGTGCTTGGGATATAAAGACTGTAAACTCAATTTCACTTATCTTCTATTACTGTTCTTAGAATGATTGCTCCCGTAAGCCTACAGAATTACTGAGCTTATCTACTTTTATATTTCTTATTTTTGGGTCACAAGGTCACTGGAACCTATTAGAACTAGGAATTGCCATAATATAGCCTGTTAATTTCAGTATCCTGTGTTTGATGGAGGCTGCTGTGAAGGGCATCAAAGCCACATATGTGAAAATGTGTTGATCAGGTGGTTATAGGTAATATATAAAAATAACATAAAAATAAAATTGCCTATGAAATATGAAATTTACTGGACTTGTGGAAATGGAAGGATGAAAAGTAAATGGTGTCCTCTAAAAGATATTTGTCAGTGAGATGTAATTGCATGTTTATATTTTGAGCTATGTGTGATGGTTGGTTAGCCAGCACGTGCACCCCAGTTGTCAGGTGAGGCTCTTGCCTCATGAAAAAAAATGCACTTCCCTGTATCCAAGCACAAATTTGAATCTCTAATCCACTTTCCAGGTGTCAGTTTGCAGAGTTTCTTCCCTGTGAGACACATTGCCTCTATCACTTGATAGTGAACTTATCAGGCAAATGGACACTTGATAAGCAAGCCAAGAGAAGAAGTAGGTGTAGACTTAAATGTTCAGGTTGAATTTAGAAGAAACAAAATAATATATTCTGAATAATATCTTAAAAGCTGTAGTCTGCACACTATTTCAAATAGACTGGTAGTAGTACTATAGCAACTTCATAGAATTTTATGACTTCAGTTTCTTATGTCAATATGCATTTTCCTGCAGGTGTTTACCTTTTTGTGGTCTTTGTCCATTACAAAATAGTGGAAATACAGATACAGAAATGAAAATCTTGCATTGTCAGATCTGAAGGACTCTGGTCTCATTCCATTCTGTGCAATCCAATAGTGAGATCTGAACTTTCTCTTCTAGACTGTGTTCAAATGTTGCTCCCAGACAGTTTCTAGGAAGAGATCCTGACTAACTGGAACACTGCATCATCTGCACCATGTAGGCAGTGGCAATTTTCCAGTATAGCAGAATCAGGAGCCCTGCACGTGTGAAACTGTACCTGCTGTTGGGACTGGAGGCAGCAAGTGCCCTTCCGTGCTAGCAATAGTGACAGATTTCCAAAGAGCCTAATCCAGCTCACCAATGTCACTGAAGCTTTCACAGTAAGTGCATTTTGTGTGCACTGCAGGGTGTGATCTGCAGCATGGAATACAAATTGTGTGTTTGAGGTTATACTTGCACAGTTTGGTTAGCTAGGATGCATGTGCTTTAGCCCTGGACATGATCTACTTATTGCTACTATAGTGACTATACAGTTACTACGTTTGCAACAGATTGTTCATATTTTGCTCCATGTTCTGTATGTTGTGTAGTTCTTTCTGTTAGTTAGAATGCTTAATAAGAAACTTGGAGGGGGGACGTTGAAAGCACAAGGTTGAACCAGCTAGTCTCTTGTAAAAAAAAAAATAATCCATCCTTTGTCATGTATGCAGTTAGATTTGCAAGTGGCATTAACATCATTACATAAGCAAAGGCAATGTCAAGGTCTGAGGTCAGAATTTCAGACCAGTTGCCAGCGCAATGCAGAGGGAGTGGAAAGCCTTAAACACCTCTGATCACCAGGAGCAGGTCTTTGGTGGTGTGCACCAAAGCAGATAGCTACTAGCCAGAAGTGCTTGAAGAAGCACCTACAGCTCCCTCTGTATTCAGTGATGCATGATAGCTTCCATCTAGGTGGGTAAATTCTATTTTCAGAGCTGACCTTCAGAACTTTAGTCACCCTGCATGATCATTTGCACCAGTGCAATGCTGCTGAGACTTGTGATGAAGACTTAGATGGGTGGGTGAACGCTTTAGTGCTTAGCTGGTGTGGTATGTCACACAGTTACACATCACTGTGTCTGAGGGGAAAAAAAAAAAAAAGTCATAATGCTGGAGTGGACCTTATTAGCTTAAAGAAGAGGTTTTATGAGAGGAAGAAACCCAGGAGGGCTTGACGTAGAAAGCTGTCAGCTTCACTGCGGATTACTGTGACTGATGAGAGGGTTATTGGATTATTTGGTCTATCTGCTTTGGAGCAGTTACGTTGTTCTTTATCTGTGAGATGGAAACATTTGAAACAGGTGCAGTTCAGCAGTTTCAGTTGTCTTTAAGGCTTAGTCAGTAAGAAAAATCCATAAATTCTCAATGTGCCCTGGCTTCACAGCATTGAATTAGGTTTAAAATCACAGGATAAAAATGTGTATACTTTTTTTTTTTTTTTTTTTTTGAAGAGTTCTTCTAAATTAGACCTATGCATATGAAAAATAATTGAAGTGTTATGGATCATGTGTTATAGTTTGCCAATTTCTTTCATTATTCACTTATGCAACTGCAAATTCTGATTGTCTTTATAAAATTAAACTTTTTATTTCTGGATTTCACTCTGAAATGGAGAATTAGCTCAACTTCTTTTACATCAGTCTACTTCTCCATAGTGTCGCTATGTCCTGTATGGGGAGGCTGCAGGCAGGCATTTTAAAATTGTTCTTGGTTTATTGTTTCAGAAAGAAGATCAGTTAAGTTTAATATTATCAAATTTCAATTAAGATTAACAAGACTAAAAAAGCCAAACAAACAACAAAATGCACAAAAATCCCACCCAGCAAACAAACCCCAAACCACAGAAGACCACCCAACCCACAAAACTAAAAACTAAGCAGTAAATGTCCTGAAATTCAGGATTTTACTCAGAGAGCAGCCAACATTTTGAAATGTAGATATCTAAGGTAACAAGCTTCAATCCATGTTCAATCCATGTTTAACCTCAGTGCTTGACCTGAGTTGTCCTGCAAAAGTCAGGGCAGATGTTTCAGTTGATATTAAAGTATATATTTAGTTTCTGAACTCAAAGTAAACATCTGTATGCCTGCTTGAATTAACAGATCCCTGAAAGATTTGCTGGAGCTTTTTGCTGAATGACACTGAATAGCAGTACCCTGCTGAGAGAGGTTTTTCAAGCTCAGTGTTTGGCAGTGCATCTCATCCCTGTGTTTTGTCTAAAATCTCTTGTGTTTGAACTAGGACTCTGACAGTGACTGGAGACAGGCATTCAGAGAGGCCAAGGAGCAGTTTTCATGAAAAAGGCAAGACACATTGGTTGAGGAGTTAATTGTGAAGGTCTAGAAGCAGAAGTACCTGGTGGACACTTCAGAGGGGCTTGTACTGTTTTTTTCTGTCAAGAGGAAAGAGCCCCTGCAGGGAAGGCTGGGAGAATCTAAACTTGTGAATTTGAGTGAACTTCCACTGACTGTTTGGGTGTAATGTTTTATTGTGATTGCCTGTTAAAGCTCTGGTTGTGCGAGAAGTTGCCTACAGAAAGCAACAAAATAAGTTTGGCTGAGAAACTATATTTAATTCTGATGATTTTTCTTCTTAACTTGGTTAAAGGTTGTTTTTGTTTTTGTTTTTTAAATGTGTATTTGTAATTGTAAAAGTATGTCAACATGCATTCTTGCTTTAGCTTTCTTCGTAGCTATACTTTGTTACTGTTATCTGCATAAGACAGGACTGACCTTGCAATCGGATTTGGTATAAATGCTTGGTAAGCATAATAAGCAGCTTTATTGTCAAATTTGATAGAATTAGGCAATTGAACAGAATTTGTTTACAACTGCTTTGAAATGCACATTTTCTTAATTCCTGGCTATCTCTGACCATCCTCTGGGATATGTGAAGGTTTTGTTTGTCATGTTCCTATCATTTGAGAAGTTGTGTTAGCTTCCAGTCCTGACACTGGATAACAGCAGTACCTTTCTCTGGAGCAGGACTTAGTTGCCCCAGCTGGAATTCCCTCTGAGAAAGAAGAACAGAGTGCAGCTTGTAACACTTCGGGCAAGCTAGGGCAGTCGCTCTTGAGAGAGAGTATTTATTAACTTCTTGTCAGTTTTATTAAATTGAAGTGTATTTTGTGGTGATTATCTAGCATAAGGTAAGGCATCGCAGACCAAATAAGAATGTGCTCTGTTAAGGAGAGGGATATTGATGAAGGACCCATCTTGGACCAATGCTTTCAAGAAGCTCTTGTGTTCTACTTGCTGCCTTGGAATTGTTCCCTTAGGACTGACAGACCCAAGCAGACAGGCTTACTCATAATGGCAGAAGTGTTTTGTTTCTGTCCTTACTCTAATATAATAGCTTCATCTTCAGTCATTAAAGGGTGGAATATTTTCCTTTCACAAAGTGATAAGCTGGGCTTCCTGGTTTGGAGGTTAATTTACATATTTTTCTTATCTGAGGAGGTATGCGTGTAGAAGTGGTGCATGTTGTAAAGGCAAAAAGGACACCTGAATGGGATCAATATGTCCTAAATAACAGGAAAAAAAGTTTCCTCTGATGAACTATAAAGCTGTGTCAGTTAGATGCATGTTTTTTACTTGGATATTTAAAAAAAAAAAAATTACAATTGTTTAGAAGGCATTTGATTAAATGATGAATGCCGAAGTCCCATTCCAACGATCTGCAGCTTTACAGTGCATTGGGCTGGGTTGCTTTTCCTTTTCTCTCACATTATCAGATAAATCAGTATCTCCACTGTATGATTCTGACACTCCTGTGGCAACTACAGATGCATGAAATAAAAACAGGAATAGGAATTTATTCCTCATGTTACTTCAACCAGAACATGAGAGCCAAAGCAGACAATATGATGTGACCACAGAGAACACAGCAGAGGTGTAATTTCAACAGGATTTACATTACTTCTTAGTTTATTCCATTTCTGTACAGCTTTTTTCTTTTTTTTTTTACCATTGGTATCATTCCAGTGATTTCTCATTTTTCTTCAGCTCCCACGATAGATTCTTACTTATAAATGGTGAACTTTTGCCAGCAAAATTGTAAGCAACCTTACATGTGGCTTATAAAACTGCTGGAGATTAGAATTAATGCTTTCTTTACAGACCAAGAGTATGGAAATTGGGAGTGTAGTTACATGTTTTCAGATTTTCTCTGAATGTGTAAATAAATGTCACAATTTAGAGAGAACACTGATGACTTAAAACACATGCCTTTCCTATCCTACCCCAAAAATAGAGCTTGCATAAACAGCAGATTGAATTATTTTCCTGGGACTTGAATTTATTTATGTATGGCAAAACTTTTGGGCTAAATTTTCTGTGTAGATCTAGATGTTCCTAAGACATTCATATGATCTGTCACAGCCCTGTTGTGAAATTAATTCTGGATATTTTAGCTTTTGCCATGGTCAGACTGTAGTTACATCAACTTTTAATATGCTAATTTCATTGTGGTGGTATTTTATTTTTTCTGGAAAGTTTCTAGTGTATTCTCCTTTCTTGTGCTGAGATACATCAACAAAAAATGGCTTGTTGTAACACGAAGCATGAGATATCAGGAAGCTTATTTGCCTAAGGCAGAGCAAGGAAGAATAAGAGAAAGGGGAAAAGGAAAATGAAGGGAATGTAATTATCTTCTCTGGAAAAAAAATCTTACTATGAATTCCTCTGATTCATTTTAATCTCTTTTTTTATGCACGCCAGCCCAATGTGTGCACTAATACAGTGTTCAAATGCCAATTTACCTCCCAGTGACAGAATTTGGAGCAAATTCGGTATTACGTGTCACCTATGTGATGTGAAAAGAAGCAATGCTTATTCAAAACAGAAGTAACAGTATTGCTGTCCTAGGTATGGCCAAAGATATCTGAATTCCTTTGTTTTTTTCAGTTCTGATTTCATGAACAAACTGACAGTGTACTCAACAGCATGAGTTTCTGGTGAGTAAAATAGGAAGTGAATTGCAAATATCTGAACACCATGTTCCTTGTCATAAAACCCATAGGCTGGCATCTTGTCCTACATCCCCAACTTTTGCAACACCACAAAGCATAGGTTTGGTGCAGCTGCTTCAGAAACCTGCTGCAGAATTTAGGTACTTTCTGCAAAGTGTCACAGTAGTTCTGTTTCATTGCTGCTGTGATAAAATCAGCCAGGTCCTCATCTCTTCTCATAGCAGCAGCTGGTCAGATAATCGAAAATGTGAGATCAAGAGATAGAGAAGTGTTCTCATAATGTTTTTTCTTCTTCCTCCAGATGTGATTATGCAGCAGAATGTAGCACTTGGTGAGCTGCTGTAGGCACCTGACTGTAGATTTGGAATTAGCTGCAACAGGCACTGGGGGTGGGTAGAGTAGCAGACATATGCAACTTGCTGTATGTCTGAAGGGAGAAGAATTCTGTGAGCTCTAGGAGTAATAAAACCTGATTTTGTAGAGGATTTGGTGTTTAAAAGCTCTTTGGCATGGTTTCAGCATTCAGAGGTTTTCTGCCTCTTCACCAGTGTTGAAGATGTAAATGCATGCTAGAGTGCTCTCCCTTTGGGAAAATCAAGTTCAGATACAAAAGCATAGAGTACCGTAAATAAAAAAAAAAACAACCCTATGGTATTACTGATGATCATGACATCAGTTAACTGGATTTACCTGATAAATGATTGCTACAGCATTAACTCTCCTGATAGAACAGTTCAACTATGAATCAGTTGGGAAGAGCCTCATTTATTGATGTTACAACATGATTTCTGAAGAAAATCAAATGATAATTCATTTAACTAATTAACAGTCAGTAAACACTAGATATGTCTGTGTGACAGCAAGTAATATCTGTATTTTATGTATTGTAAGAGAGTCTTAGGTGGCTTTTCAGTGTTCATACTGAACAAAAGCTTATCATTACATTATAAAGTTCTAAAATTACTGATATCTTGAAGACATTTCAGCTCAGTGGCCTGAAACCCTTTTGGACAGAACCCAATTTTAGTATATTGAACGCCACACTAATTATTCTTGAGAGGATACAGGCATGGATATTGGTAGCAAAATTTTGTTTTCATTGTGAGGAGTAACATGCTGGACACCAAATAGTGCCTGGACATGGCTGTAGCAAAGGCACTGAGGAAATCCCTAAGGTCTAATGGCGCTATATTTAGAAGTAGGATAAATGGCTGGCATGTTTCCTCATTTGATAGAGCCCGACTTTAGCAGGAGCAGGGAGGTGGCTCTCTCTCTGTACTTGGCACTGGTGAGGTCACACCTCAAGTACTGTGTTCAGTTTGGATCCCCTCACTGCAAGAAAGAGATTGGTGCCCTAGAGCGTGTCCAAAGAAAGGCAATGAAGCTGGTGAAGGGTGTGGAGCACAACTCTTATGAGGAATGGCAGAGGAACTGGGAGCGTTTAATCCAGAGAAGAGAAAGCTCAGGAGAGACCTTATTGCCCTCTTACAGCTACTTGAAGGGCTGCTGTGGCAAGGTGGAAGTTGGTCTCTTTTCCCAGATAACTAGTTATAGGACAAGAATACGAGAATAGACTTTTAGTTGCACCAGGGAAGATACAGGTTGGATATTAGGAAAAATGTACTCTCAGAAAGAGTGGTGAGGTATTGTAACAGGCTTTCCCGGAGGTTTTCAAGAAACGTGGAGATGTGGCACTTACAGATGTGGTTTAGTGGCCATCACGGTGATGGTTGGACTAGATGATCTTAGCAGTCTTTTTCAACCTTGATTCTGTGATACTATGAACTCTTTCTGATGGTTTACTTCATCCTGTTTGGCTGAAGCCTTAACAAGCTTATTTTTAGCTAGGCTGTAAGTATATTTTATCTGTGACCAAAAACTGATATGTAACAAAATGGAGTCAGCATCCAGCATACATGTGAGTGAATATTAGCAGTTGTGAGATGCTGCCTTCTGGGATTTCTTTTCCCAGGACCAGTTTTGCATATCATGAGAGTTCAAAAGGCAACATCATAAAACTTAGCATTGATATGTGTGGATTTAAAGTTGCCAGTGAAGGCATTTCATCATTGCATGATTTCAGTGCAAGGCTTTATCTGATAATTTCTTTCTTTCTTTGCAAATACTCTGCTTTATTTAAAAATTTCAAAGGCATTCCATAGGGGATCTCAGTGAAAAGAAATAACTATTATCTTTACTGGTTTAAACATGGACAGCATCCTGCTATAAGAAGAAATGATAATCTGTGGTTATCTTTGAGTACTGCTAGCTATTTAAATAGGATTTCAGTAATTATGAAGGGTAGGTCTCTGCAGAGGAATTATTTTATTTGATCCTTCTGTAAAAACAACAAGCCGTTAGCATGGTATGCTTTCATCTCAAAAATTGAGATACAATATTTAGTTCCTTGCAAAACAACTGTCCTTAAGGCATTGCATAAATGGGATAATTTAAGAACGTTTTAACTATGATGTCATTATGAATTATTGTTATACCAGTGAAACGGCAAGAATATGCAATTATAAAACAAATTTAATTTCAAGATGTCATTTTAGTTCATTACTTTAACGTGTTCAAAACAAAGATACTGTGTTGGGGTATTTTTTGTCATTTTTTTTTCCTTCTTTTTTTAAAAAAAATTCTTTTAAGACATGTTCAGATGGTTTTATGCAAGAATAGCTGTTTTGTATGAGACTGAAACAAAAAGACCTGAATCTTCCACCCAGCATGGTTGAGGTTACTTGGTTATATGGTTACATGGTTGAAGTTGCTGCTGCTCTTACTTCAGTTGACTAACTTGAATAACAGGAGCAATAGTTCAAAAAAAATTTTAAGGGACTTTGACCATGCAGAGGTTTGTCATGCAGTTGGTACTTTGTTAGTAATATCTGAGATAAACCCAGCTCATTAAAACCCAGCTTAGCTCTCTACAGTAATCACATTTTGCACAAAGTTTCTTTCTCTTCTTTTGGCTGATTGCAGTGAGAAAAACTATTTGGTTTTTGCTCAGTGCAATTTCTTGTGTTTTTCTTCTTTCTCTTCTACTATCAGTAACAGTTACAATGGAAGGGGCTCTAGGTCATCAAATAGAGTTTGTTGTTATGTCAGTCAAGTATATAGAGTTATTTTTTTTATGTTTGTCATACTTTCCATACTTGTTACCCTCATCTTGCATACCTGTTTGAAGTCAAACTACCAATGAAAAATTGAAACATTTCTTAATACAAGAGTTGACATGAATTCACAGTCTTTCACTTGAAGTAGTTGGAAAGGATTATTTTTTATTTTAGTTTTTGTTCTTTTACCAGAGTGTGCTGTTCCCTTAATCTTGCCCAGCACTGTTCCCACATGGTATTGGGTAGATCCCATTTCTCTCATTCATTTTAAGTTCTACTCATAGTTCTTGGAAATCTTCCTTCCTTCCTAACAGCAGAATGAGAATTGCTCTGTACTGAAATACTGATTGTAAAAATTCCTCTTTCACTTGAACTCAGTAGGTGTTGAACATTATAACTTAAAGGCAAAAACTGTGGCATATGCTCAATTCAAAATAATGAAATACTTCATGTTGATTTGTAGCTGTTCCAGCTTGCGTTTAATTCTGTGAGAATCATTTCTCTATGCTGGAGACTCAGACTAAATCCTTCTGCTCATTCAAGAAAGTTAGCACCGAGGTTATAATTCAGTCTAATTCATATTATTACCTGTCCCTTAAAGTGAAGCCTATTATGTAGCTTAGCATAGCTTAATACGGAAACTTAGTTTGCATTCTCCAGCTGAGTTTGCTGGATCCTGTCACCACATTAAACAGACCAAATTGTGCGGAGGCAACTTGATTTTTCTCTGCTTTCTTTGCTCACAAATGTCTAACCATACGGCTATACAGTCTCTGGAGAGTTTTCCACCCGTACGTGACTAGTGGAATATGTTTGATATTCTGGTTTTATAACACTGGCTATCTGCAAATGGTCTAAGAAGACAGTAGGTCTAAAAATGAAAATTTAAGGCCAATGAAGTTTTTTTGTAATTTCAATCTTCTGCACTAAAAAAGTATTCTGCATTTGCAGAGCTTTTGCATATGGTGGGAATTACAGCCTCATATATCTGTAGTTGGTTGCACAACAGAGCTGACTATTCTCTGTAGTCCAGTCTAGTAACTGGTACAATATTTATTGAAAGTTACCTGCCTGCTGCTGGGAGTTCTGATTGTATCAATCAGGTCCTTTTTTTTTTCTGAATCCATCTTCTCTTTTCTTTTTTTAAAAATTATTAAAAAAAAAGAAAAAAAGAAAAAAAAGGATGGAAGGGGCCAGGAATGTCCTTTAAGTTTGTAATTTGCATAGGAGAAAGAAATACAGATGCAATAAGTATTTTAACAGTTGGCACCATAAGAATTTTGAAGATGTGAGATACCTGTTGGCTTCTTAGCCTCTGTAAATTAGGAATAAATAATATTTTTTGACAGCACTAAGTCTAGAAGCCTTGTGGTGGTGTCAAGATATGCTGGTGCCATTAATGAGTTTTCCTTATTACTGGAATCCAATCATTGCATATAGTGGTGTAGAGCAACCATCTTTAGCTGTGTAACTTATTCTCAAGTTTTATTATTTTTATTACTATCTCTCATTTCCTAATTCATCTCCCCATGATTTGAACTGTGCTGTAATTGGAATTCATAGGGTTAGGCACTAATATTTATAACAGAGATCAGGTTAAAATCCCATTTTGAAATAGGATGAAGTATTCATGTCTAATGATCTATGTGATAGCAGCTGCAGAAGAATGGTTGTTTAAACTGTTCCCTCCTGTTAAAAAATGTTCAAATACTTGCACAAAGCTTTTAAAGCCATTGCTTGTGAAGGTCATAGCATATTACTTCTGTAAGCTGACTGGAAACAAACCGCTTAGAATCGTACAGTTCACAACTACTTATCCTTTGGTGGACTCAGCTGTGGAGTATCAAAAAATGAGGGCATACTGAACTGCTATATATACTAAGTTTTCTATGTTTGCTTATGCCATAGCTATTTTCTAAGGATTGACACACATGAAAAATATTTGTGCCTGTTAAGTCCACTACCAAATCCAAGTTTTGAGTACAAACGACAAAGATATGTCTTTAAAAACAGCAAAATACTGATTTCTAAGTAAAGCCTTCTCTGCATATCCTTTAAGCTGTGAACTTAATGTGTTTTCCACTGGCGTCTTTGGCAGTGGCCTCGAAGAAGGTAGGTTCAGCAGCTACAAGAGGGGCATATTTTCATATAATATGTCACTTATAATTTTAGTTACATACTTGCAACCTGCCTTAAATTAATGATGTTATACCAGCTACATTCTAATCCAGTATGTTTCATTTGTTATTTTTAAACCAATATCAATATTTAACAAAACACTCTTTTGCAACAAAACAATTTCAAGCCTGAAATTAGGTACTTGAGTAAGAATGATTTATTCTAAACTTGGAATTTAGAGTTTCTTGGAGGCGATGAAAATAAGGAATTCAGTCTCTCTAACGTAAAAATATTGCGTGAATTATCCCAAACAACTGAACTCATCTTTCACCATTGTGCAGAATGCAATCCAAGTAAAGGCAGTAGAAATGCTTATATTTCTCTTGCACATTCTTTTGTATGGATTAGTATCTCAAGGAAAGTTACAAAAAAGCACTTCAGTTTCAATGAAATCAATGACAAAATCAAATAAAAGAGGTACAATTCCATGCAAGGAATATAAAAGCTGCCTTAAATTAGACATAGATGTCTGTTCCAATAGTCTGGGCACAGGCAGCAACTCAGGAGTCAGATTTACTACATACTTCCTCTTCGCCAAAATTACTCCTATCTGGAGTGATTCACCTTTTACTAGAGTAAAACCTGCATTTATTTAAAGCATGAACGGTTACATTTCAGTCTGATGCCAAAGGTGAAGTTCTTCTGACAGACCGTCTCGGTGAACTTTATCTACTAGAATGTTTAATACGTATGTATAATAATCTTTTTGCAGGTGTGGCAAACTTTTAAAAGCCATCTTTTATTCCCTTACTAAAATAAAGATTGAAAGGCAATCAACATACAGATCACTTTACCTGAGAGGGTCAGTCACTCAACTCTTCTTTTTTCAAGTGTTGACAAATGCCCTTGATGGTTTCCAGGAGGGGAGCTGGATTACAACTGAACATACATAGACCTGGTCTCAGATTTACGTCTCTGTGTAATGATGACCCTTGCAGAAATAGCTTCAGACGAGTAATAGGATTATCATAAGGGAATTAAAAAATTCTGTTCATTAGTTTGAGCCAATGAAGTTGCAGGCTAAATAGAGATTTAAAGGATTTAGTGCGTAGATATAATTGAGAAGGGAGAAAAACAACTGTGCCTAAGCAGAGATACAAATGGGCACCTTGGTATTACAGAGAAAGGTGTATTAAAATTATCAAGATATACAAATGAATAGTAAAACACAGTGTGAGAACCATTTCTGTATATAGGAAAGCTGCTTTTCTACATCTCTATTTGCCTTTTAAGTATTTCTGAGTTGTGATAGGACTCCTGTTTATAAAAAAGACTGTGCTAATATTGAAATTACACCTATCTACTTGTGAATTTAAAAATATATACTTTCAGAAAGCAAAAAGAGGGAAGCAGAATTTTACTCTGTGAAAAACTATGAATATAATGTCTATGTGACAGTAAGAAACAGTTAAATTTGCAGCAGTTTTCAATGGAAAACTTGTAATTAAACTTCTGCTACTGTGGCTCACATGCAGTTGGATGCCCTGCAGCTGGAAAAGTCCAGCAGTCACCCACCACGTTGCTCAGACAAGTTTAAGGCACATTGTCCTGTGGAAATAAAGACAAGTGATGGCCCCAGCAGGGAGCTGGGAAGGGACTTCCATGCCAGGTGTCTCCTGGAAGTGCCTTAGCAGTGTCACGATGTGTGTGTTGTGGTATCTTGACTGAGTCCTCCTTCTTCCCTTCAACTCATGTCTTGTTTTCTCTGTGCACTAGAGCAGAACTGTAGCACCCAGATACCTTAGCAGGTAATCGCCTACCAAGTTCTGCTCAGTCAGTGGTAAGTATATTCATATGTTACTCTATTTGAAAGCATGCTCTAATAATTCCTTTTAAGTTCAAGGAAACCCTGTGAACTACTTTTGAAAAAATGAGGATTACAGCACCATGCACAAGCTTTACTGTGCTCTGCAGTACTTGCCTTTGAGCTGTCTCTCTGCATAAAGCACATATCTGGGGCTGTTAACTTTGTGCTCTGTGCAGCTTTAGGGTTACAAGGCAGGCCAGAGTCACAGTCCCCGAGCCCAGAAATTCTGATTCAGGGATGACTTCTCCTTGCAGTGAAGGAGGATCAAACTAGGCAACAAGAACTGGACATAAGCCCATGGGACTTGATAGCATGCACCCACAAATGCTGCAGAAGCTGGCTGATGTCACTGCAAGGCCACTGTCACTTATCACTGGTGAGGCATGTCTGGGTGTTGTGTCCAGATTCCCCAGTACAGGAGGGATGCAGACTTGCTGGAGTGAAGCCAGTAAGTGGACAGAAAGGAACTGGAGCATCAGTTGTGTGAGGAGAGGAAGGGGTGTGTGGGTTCAGCCTGCAGAAGAGGAGGCTCAGAGGGACTTTTATAGTGCTACAAATACGTAATGAAAGGGTGGAAAGGTGGAGCCAGAGCTATCAATGGTGTCCAGTGAAAGGAGAAGAGGCAATGGGCAGTAGCTGAAACACAGAAAACTGCCTTTGAATGTATATATATATACATCCATGTATACATATATATGGGGGGTGGTTGAACAGGGATAGGTTGCATGGTGAGAGTATGGAGCTTTCACACACAAAGATATTCAAATCCCAGCAGGGGTCCTGGCACTCTGCTTGAGCAGAAGGCTGGGCTAGCTGATCTGTAGACTCCAACCTCAGCTGCTCTGTTGCTAATTTATGAGATAGTAACAGTATAACTGTTTAAGGAATAGGAGCAAACTGTTGAAAAACAGGATTGCTGTTTTCTTAGTAATCAGTCTGTATGTAGAGAAGGATAGTAAAAATCAGTTTTCACTGTATCAATAAACTCTGATTGGTTCATCCTTAAAAATAACAAAGGAAATGTGTTGGGGACCTGCAAAAATTTTCCACCGAGATTCTCTGCATGAAAAGACGAAGCAAAGCATTACTGTAGATTTTCGTTACATCTTCAAATTTAATTGCAGAAAGTTGAGACAATAGCTATATTTTTGGCATATAGGGTGCCTAGATGCTTTGTGGCCTGGAGAAAGGCCTAGAAGCCCAGAGGACTAAAGGCACAGAAGATGACCTAGAGGTGTAGAGACTTAAGGGCCAAGAGACCAAGAGGGAGGCCAAGAGGCTGGATAAGAGACCTTGGGGCTTTAACGGCCAAAGGGAGGCCAAGAGGTGTAGAGACTTGGAGACCAAGAGGCCCAAAAAATCTGTATTGGTAATCAGTACGTTTTGCCTTATTTATCCTAGCAGACTCAAAGCTCATGCATTTGCATTTGTACAGATTTGTTCTTTCTCTCTTCACTTACTTTTCTTTCTTGCTTGTTTAGGTTTTTATTTGCTAAAAGACTGCCCTGGGCTATTTCCTACCGGATACACTTTAGTTTTCAGAGATTTCAAGTACTTCAATTTTTCGCTTCCTTGCATGATATTTAAATGTCTTTTTATGAGATAGTTGTTAATTTTTAATGGAAGATCCCATTAAATTGGAAAGTTCACTAGCAGTGTTCCAAAGGGCAAAAGCAAGATGATTACTTAAAGAGCAGTTCACACTTATAGAAATACATAATATTACTGTTTTCAGCCAGCAGCAGGTAGGCAAAATTCATTTTAACAAAGAAGTAGTTGATGGGGCTTTTCCAAGGCCCAAATGGAGGAGGACATCTTTATGGACAAGAGGGCAAGCAGGGGATTTCTAAGTGTAAATTCATCAACTTCCAGGTCTTCTCTTTCAATACAGAGTCACATTACGTTTGAGTATTACCTGGTTTACCTTTGAGTATGATAAACAGTATAATTGTTTTTAAATTTTTGAACATGTGCTTTTATCAATTTCATCCGTGTTTTTACAACATGAAACTGTTAGCATTCATTTATGTCTGTGAGACAGCATTATTTTAGGAAAAAGCCTGGATATGACAACCTCAGATATAACTCCATCATCTCTAGATTTTCCTTTCTACAAGTCACAGAGATGTATGTTCCTGGTGTGCCATATGGAGAGAGTCTTTTAAATTAGCATAGCCAAAAAGCATAAGGAAGTCTAAAAAGGCCATTTTGAAATGGTTTAATCTACAACTGATAATTTTCTTATTTTTTTTTTCATGTTTTCTTTTTTTCCTTATTTTTTGATGAGACATCACTTCTATAGCATTAGGCTAGGAGGTGCTCTTAAGGTCTTTAGTGTAAAATTGTGTTTTCTCTGCTAGCAACATGTGTAGCATGTACCATGATTTCACAAAGACACCTATTAAATTGATTACTAGTGTTAGTTTGTGATAGTTTTGTACCTAATGATGAGTACTTGCAGGAAGATATACAAAACTATTGTTGTTTATCATGTCTATTATTAAATAGACCTTTGTTGCAAAAAGGTGGATTAAGTCTTGGCATGGAAACCAATACTAAACCAATTAGGAAAACTCTGCTTGTTTGCATCCTTGTCATTAACTTGACGAAGATTAAAATGAGGAGGAGGAAGAAGAGCAGTGTTTCTTGTGTCTGGTTCATCGCAAAGCTGCAGTGTTATCCTCTTGCAGCTCCAAGCACAGCAAGCCTGAAAATTTTGTCCCACATTCAGGTTCTTCACGAAAGCTTTCAGAATAGCCCTCTGCAACAGAACAATGCAGGTTCTCTGGGGATAGCTCTCACATCACTGGAGTGAGACTTCTGTCTTCCTACTGCCCAGCCTCACGCTATCAGTTCATATTTTTGCATTTGTGTTCTATTTTGCATATTGGCTTTTCTCACACTGTCACCCAGTTCAGTCCCTTTGTCAGGGAGAGCCACGTATGCACAGATAGCACCCTATTTGAAGAGCGATAAGGAGCAGGCCGTCCTCATCTCAGATGGCCATTCTGCAACACTCCTTCTTCCTGGTTGCTCAAGGTGCATCTTCTGTGTTGCCCTGCAGCAAGGGCTGCATCACCATTGTGTCGCTACCATCTCAGATGTTGATGTGCAGCTGAGAAATTTTTGGGTCCCGTCCATGCTCAGTGCCACCCGCAGTGTGTGAGGCTGGGTCTCCTGATCTACTGAAGTCTCTTCCAACCTGGGGTGCTCTGGGCTGAGATTTGAAGTGGTTTGAACACGAGGGCAATAATCTATTTTGCACCATTATATGTGCAATACTGACCCATAGAGGTCAGTGTTTGCCTTTGAAAAGGAAGAGGATCGTGTGTGTCTGAAGCACTAATACATGTCACATAACATGCAACTTGCCTTCCTATCTGCTTCTATTGATTGCTCGGGGTTAATAACATGCCAGTGTCTTTCTAAGCTTGGAAGATATGGCTGAGAAGGCAAATACTAGTACATTTTAAGTTTTGCTATCTAACATTTTAAAAGCTGATATATGGTATTTAGAAAAAAATCATAAAATATTTGCAGATCTATCTTAAAATCATTTAGAGGGAGAACCTGTCATATCTGTAATTACAGCGTTAAATTTATTTCATGCAGTCATCTGGGTGGACATGTGGAATGTTTGCAGCAACATGCTTGTAGGATGAAACTCTCCTACTTCATCATGAGACCTGTGTACCATGGTTTGTCTGTGATATTAACAGTTGTGTCTACATGAAAGTAATTACATGTGAACTACTTGCCTCTGATTATGGAGGATACTTTCAGAAATGAAGCCTGCAGAGTAGTGCTGGGACAAGAAAGTATAAAAGTCATTCCGAAAAGAATGAATGAACATATTTTGTATCTTTTGAAAGCAGTATTTTGTAAGAACTATCTTCTCAAATGTTATTAAAATGAACCCTAGTCAATGTTACCTAAGCATGTTAAAAATGATTAGTTTTGGTTTGTTTCTATATGCTTTTGCATGGTAAATGAGGTAAGAATGGCATAGGTTGCCCCACGTTTACTTATTTTCTCAAGTATGTCAAACTGCCCCCAGGCTGTGCACATTGCAGTTTGTAATCATCTAAATGCTTTTTAAAGAGAAATGTGAAATGCATTTGCTGGCTGGGTAAAAATCTTACCATACCATAAACAGAAACTTTGTTAACCAAAATAAGCATTCCTTTGCTTCACCAGGTGTGACAGCTGAAAATCATTTTGAGCAGTATGGTTGGCTGAAAAACTGTCTGAGTTCCAGTGTCTCAAGCAAAGAAACCACTGCTGTTATTCACCATGTTCTTTAATTGGCTCAATTGCTTGTTGAAGAATAACTATTTTTCTACAAAATCAAAACAATTACCATAATTGGATAGTATTTGGTATTCATTTTATTGTGAAGCTTGTATGAATGCTGCTTATTAATAAAAAGTTTACAGAGATATGGCGCAGTCATTGCTTTTGAAAATGTGTTAATAGGAATCTTCAGCTGAAGTACTTATGCCTCTGCTCTGATATTCTTTCTTCCTCTATAAATAGTGTTTTAATCTACATGTTTCTACATGTTTTGGGTGTGAGGTGAGAGGCTCTGATATGTTGAAATACCCTGCTTGCATCTGAGTGTATCCTAGCTGTCTATTTGTTTTAAATTAAGCGGTTAAGATGGTAGTGCACAATTTTCTGAATTTACATCTTACCAAAAGAAGATTACTGTGTTTTAGATCTTCCTTCAGACCTGTAACCAGAAGGGAGCACTCTTACTTAAGGCACAGAAATGTTCTCCTCAGCCATTAGTTTCTGCTGTTTACCCAGAGCAATGAGTAAAGGGTGAGCGTGGAATTTTTCAGTAGTGCACCTACAACCTCTGTACACATTTGTTGCCAGGTATTGAGAGATCTCTGTTTCTCACAGTCACTATAGTTGTAGCCACTGCTTGCTGAAATTGAATGAATTCTGATTGAAATGGAGTTCTGCTACTGAATTCATGTAGGGAACTGGCATGTACAGATTTCCAACACAGTGATGTGTGTCATTTATTGCTTTTATTTTTTCTTTTATTTTTTATTACTTTTATTTTTCTTTTCAACATGAGTTGTGTGATATCATCAATTTGGGAGTGCCACTGTTTGCCATGAACCAGATGAGAAGGATTCTCCTACAAAGAGTCCAGCAGAGGGCCACAAAGACAAGTTAGGGATGTGGAGCATCTCCCACATGAGGAAAGACTCAGAGATCTGGGACTCTTCAGCCTGGAGAAGAGGAGGCTGAGAAGGAATCTCATCACTATTTATAAATATCTAAAGGGTGGGAGTCAAGTGGGTGAAGCCAGGCTCTTTTCAGTGTTGTGCAGCGACAGAATGAGAGGTAATGGGCAGAAACTGGAACACAGGAAGTTCCATATTAATATGAGGAAGAGTTGCTCCACTGACAGAGTGACAGAGCACTGGAACAGGCTGCCCAGAGAGGTTGAGGAGTCTCCTTCTCTGGAGATATTCAAGACCTGCCTGGATACTGTCCTGTGCAACATGCTGTAGGGAACCTGCTTTAGCAGGGGGATGGAACTTGATCTCCAGAGGTCCCTTCCAATCTCTACAATTCTGTGATTACAGAAATCTGTTGTGAACACTTGTAACAGATTTAAAATATTTTGATGGAGAAGAAGGTTAGTCCAAAACCAAATTGAGTAAGCTGACCTGTAAGTCACTCTGCTGTTCTCAGCAGCCAAGTGCAGGCAACTTGTGAGGGCTTGTGTTCCTTCCGAAGGATTAATCAGTGCTCCATTCACAGTTTAGCCAAGATTTTAAAAGCTAAGAGGAACTGTGTATTCCCCTAAGAGAGTGCAGGCAATGCAGGTAACCTCATGTAGCTATTGATTTAATGGGTAGACAATAGTAAAGATGACTGCTAGCTGCAGGTAGTACATGGGTGCTTGAATACGGGATGTTATCTGTGAGTTGCTCCAAAAGTAATGCCTCCCATGCTATTATGTTGCCCCATGATGTCATGGAAGTGCATATGAAGCACTGGAACTGAGTTCCTCCATGCAGAAAAAATGGCATTCATTTACATTTATTGACACCTGTGAACATTTATGGAGACCGAACAGTGGCTGTAAGCACAGCGTGAGGTGGATGGTGAGTTTCAGCAGCAGTGACAGTGACAGTGGGTCACTTCTGCTGGTGCAGATCTTTATGAGTGTGACATAGTGGTTCATGTTCACTGCTGCAGAAAATGTACAGTGGTGATTATGCTGAAAAAGAGTGTTTTGCAGCTGAGAACTTGCTCTATCAAATAATGTTATTGTTCTCTTTGAATCTGTCGTAGTTTCTATGGAAATAAATAGGAGGCATTACTTTCAGAGCAACCCACATTGTTCCTGGTCTGAAGAGGCTGCACTGAAACATTGCTGTCCTACTGCTGTACACCTGGCTCGCCTTGAGTTGGCTGATGTCTCCAAGAATGAGAGTGCTTGGGTCTTACATTAGAGCTGCAATGGCTGCATGATCTGTCCTCCTCTGAGCAGTGTCATTGAGGCCCCACAGGAGGTATTTCAGACCTCTCTTTTGTTTGCCTGTCTTGAAGAAAATCCAAACAAACCATTTCTAGCAGTGAGGGGAATGAATTGCTGCTCATTTCCTTAAGCTCTGTCTCAGATTTTTCTCTACTGGTAGTTACTCCTTCAAAGTTTATTTAAAATTTGAAAGTCATGGGTATCAGGGAAGCCTGCTTCAGATCCTTTCTGGTCAGCTAATTGCATGTAATAATCTTGTCTTTTTGCAGTGTATCAGGGGCATCTTTTTGGCAAATCTGTGGGGAATACACGACAGGAATGTCCTATTCGTGCTTGCTCTCTGCATACAAGGCTCAGGTGGAGGTTTGTGTGTGAGAGTTACAGTTGGATTGTGGAGAGAGTAAATTATCATAAAATTAGGGGAAAAGGGTTGCGGGAGGAGTAGGAATGTCTGGGACAGGCATACAAAGGGGGTGGGCAGTTATTCATAGGTCCTGATATAATAATGCACGTCATCATGTGATTCAGATCTAAGTCTGATTAATTTAGAGCAAAATGAGGAAATAAACTGGCAATGCAAATAGGTATTTAATCAGCATATAATCTCAGAAATGTTTGGAAGGAACACTTCATTGGTCATTAGGTCTGTTCCCCTGCGTCATATGGAAGAGTTCAGTTATTCTAAGCCACTCCTCCTTGGATGGATGTCAGACAGTTGCTATGTCCAATGCTATGTCCATTTCTGGACAGTTTGCTGCACTTTCCTTGTCATAGAAACAAAAGCATAGAAATGCAATGTTGTTATACTCTGCAAAATGACAATAAAAATAATTTGGGTTCCATGTTTACTGCTTCCCCTGCTTACAGTAATTTCTTAGTGCCATTACTGCTTACAGTAATTTCTGCCTAAGTATTGTAAAGTGGATAAGTAATCTTGTAATTTTGTTTTCTGAACAGGAGTCCTGGAAAATGTCCTCTGGCAGTTGAAATTTTGGCTAGTTTGTGCTTTTTCTGTTTTAGCTTTTTACTAAAGCATCTAGCTTCTATATGTAAGTATTTTATATTGTCTCATATGACTATATGCATATATATGTTCCTGTTCCACACCCATTTAGACATGACAGATTGTGAGTTTTAGAAATGATTCTGTTTCCTTGGAAGAACTGAGTTATTACAGTAAAAGTTTAATGAGTTGAAATTACTTTTCCAGTTAACATTTGCCCTTTAAGTGTAGAGAATTCTTCGAAGAGTCTGGGCCTTATTCATGTGCGTTCCTAGATGAAATTTTGCAGAGGAACTTGGGGCTTTCTGCCTTTGTGCACATTTTCCTTGGAGTATTTTAGATTTAAATTTCAGTGCTTGAAACTGAATAAACAAATCTGATTCCTGTTTCATTGGGAGACTGTAACTTCCTGTCGGGAAGGCCCAAGACAGGCTTATGCCAGCAAACTTCTGGCAACCAGAAATGTAGGGAGGCATCACCTGTGCCCAGCATTGTGATGTTCATATACCTCTCTTTCTGTGGAAAGAAACAGAAAAAAAACCACACACACACAGCATTCCAACCAAGCATGTTCCACAATCTGCCATGAGCAACACTCACAATCACCATGTTCAAACTATTCATTTTCCTTAGTTTAAACAATCATCTCTGTCTTTTCGATGTTGTTTTACAGTTGCTTTATCAGGTACTAGCTTTTTTTTCCTGTTTGCTTAGGTTGCTTATGGATTATGAAATTAGTACAGATTGAATGAATGTAAAGAAAGACTGTGGACATGAATTATGCTTTTCAAATGATGTTTTTTCATTATGTTCTCAAGATAATATAGATCCATTCTTGTACCAGCCAAGGAAACTCTTGTCATCTAGTAAGTCTTGGTCCAATTGTGGACCTGGAGATGGAGGAGCAGCCTAGGCTACCAGCCTTTGCATCTCTGGCCTTTTTTGAGGACTTGCTATGATGGCAGCTCTTGAGTTCTGGATCTGGTCGCCCTGCCTGCCTGGGTTTAGCACCTTATCAGCCCTCTACTACAGTCTAGGCAGCTGAACCTAGTCATTTACAATTTCTGCTGTTATTGTTGCCATAGAATTGTTTTCATGTTCTAGTCGCTGTGTTGTGGCTCTGCTCTTTTTATGGTGAAAACTTCTTACTTACTTTCTAAGGATAATTATTTATTTGTTCATAGTATCCACTATAGGGCAAATTTGAGTTAGGAGATGAAAATTTTGAGAATTTATTCTTGAAATGGTGGAACACAAGATTGTTTCAATTAGGATGAGCAACTGACACCAGTCAGATGTGTTGGATGCTATCTTGTTTAAATATGTTGATTTTAATCTTAAAAAAAAAAAAAAAAAAAAAAAAAGAGAGATTCATAATTAGTTTTTCCTTTGGGAATTCAAAATTCTTGATACAAAGTATAGTGATTTGATCAAAGTGTGGTGTTAGCTCTTGAGTATCTAAGTAGTTTCAACATGTTCTTTGGCTTTGCTCCTATACAGTGAAAATAATGGGCTAATTGCCTTACCTGACTGACAGGTATGTCAGATTTGCAAAGTTAGAAGATATGAAGTGGCTATAAATAGTCCTCTGGCTTTTTCTTGTTTCTTTGGGTATTTGCTACCTCATTTAACCTTTTGAAGAATTCCTTTGTTAAAACTACTAATCAGTGCCCAGGGAGGATTCTTGTCTAGTCTGACATGGTATTAATGGCATTTAGCCCAACAGCATTATAGTCTGGGGCTTTCACCTTTTCTATTATTTTAACTAATACATTTCTTGTTGGCTCTGATTCTTGCTTACTTCAAGTGATGTTAACATGTCTGTGCTGAAGGCTCTTCTCTTTTTTCCAGAAACCTCTCAGGGCTTTGTTTGTATCAATTATATTCCAGTACTGTAGCCTAGTCAAGATTATGTCTTGCAATATTGCATGAGCCCAAAGGCCAGCCACCTCAAGGGTGTGTATACCTATGGGGGATTGTCTTGCATCCCTTTAGGGAAACCTGGAGTAGTCAGCATGGACTCATCAAGGAGAAGTCTTGCTGGACCAATCTGGTAGCCTTTTATGATGCCGTGTCTGGCTGGATAGGTGAGTGGAGAGCAGAGTACCTTGATTTTTGCAAGGCTTTTGACACTGTGTACTGAGACTGTTCAGGAAGAAAAGACTGAGAGGTGATCTGGTCAATGCGTATAAATATCTAAAGGGTGGGAGTCAAGTGAATGGGGCCAGCCTCCTTTCAGTGGTGCACTGTGACAGGACAAGGTGCAGTGGGCACAAGCTAGAACATATGAAGTTTCAGAGAGCACTGGAACAAGTTGCCCAGGGAAGTTGTGGATTCTCCTTCTCTGGAGATATTCAAGATCTGCCTGGACACTTTCCTGTGCAACCTACTGTAGGGATCCTGCTTCAGCAGGAGAGTTGGACTAGATGATCTCCAGAGGTTCTTTCCAATTCCTATGCTTCTGTGATTTGAGTCGTTCTGTGGGGAGCCAGGTGTTGGACTTGGCAATTCCCTTCCAGCTCAGAATATTCTATGACTCTGTTGCACATCTGACATGAACAGAAGGAAAATGTCAAGCCACATTTCAGTTCCTTTCATAGTTCTGATGAGAGAACTTAAGAAAAGCATATCAGCCAAATCAGGTATTAGCATCACTTGGATCAAGTGTGTTGAATGAGTGCCTTGAAATGATTTGCTGGAGAAATGACGCCAAAAGAAAAATGTATAAACTTCTCATTTATCTGAAATACTTGATGCAGTAATATTTTTTCTCAAGAAAAAAATTGATAAAATTATATCACAGAGATGTAGTTCCAACAAATAAAGGGACTTCTAAATAGCAAGTGAGGCATAGCTAATAAGAAAATACTGCAGAGATGATGCAAGGGGTACAAAGGAGGATGAAGGAGAAGTGAAATGCTTTAAAATATCTCAACTTCCTTCTCCATTCTCTTTCCATCTTGTCAGCAGGTAGAGAGAGAGATGCTGCAAGGGAACACACGCTGCTTGTAATAAACTCCAGCAGCCCCAGGGTCAGATATAACTGGTTTGAATTGCAGCAGGATGCTATGACATATGTTACGTGATTGAATAGGCACATCTGGACTCAACGTGGGGATTGCAAGGATGGCTTAAAGCTTCTTTGGAGTTATCCCTCTCCAAGTTAAATGTATCCCACAGCTGCTCATAAAGATTGCCATTATTATCCTTTCCTGTATTTTTTCCATGTTTAGAATTTTATAAAGTGAAATAATTTGGATGGGATTTTTGGACAGAGGCTTTCTCTCATTTTTTGTGACCTTCCCTAACCTCATCAGTGTGATTTGAGAATCTTTTCCCAAATGGCTACATAAAACTCTCTGATAATGGAAAAACTCATTTCCATGTTCCAGTAGTTTAAGTCTGAACTTAAAGTCCAGCCCTGTATTTTGGCTTCTCTCTGCTTCATCTACATGTTGTAGATGAAGGCAGCGGAATTGGCTGTCTCCTGTTTCAAGATATTTGCTGTACACACTTGCATATTTCAATAAGTTGTTCCAATATAAATATTTAAAAAAGAAGGATAGGAAACCTCAAACTAAGTGGACAGCAGTTTCCAGAGCTGCTTCACAGAACGCTTGTGGCAGGAAAGCTCTTGAGTGTGAAGGAGTAGAGTACAGCATGTTATCAAAAGATAGAAGATAATTGCTAGGCAAAACTGTGAAACACTCCGGCACTCACGTCCCCTGTGCTGATATCCAGACTGATGAAAAACAGGCTTGGTGTCAGGCTGTGGGGGGCTGCTGCAGGAGGGGTGGGAGGGAACATACTAAACCACAGTCCTTCCTCTCTACCCCTCAAAATGTCAAATGTAACTATTTCTCTTTGCTGTTCTGCACCACATGCATGATATTATTCGAGAATGTAAGCAGCCAGAGCACATCAGCACCCAGTCACGTCTGCGTGGCCTGTCTGCCTTGCGGCAATGCATCATGCTGCGGTCAGTACTGACATGGCAGTGAGCAGAAGATGGCCATGTCTGAGGGACCTTCCTCCTCCTTGGGCTGTTCCTTTAAGTGGCTTAAAGTTGCCTGAACACACCAGATAAAATTAGAAACTCTTAGTCCTGTTATTCTTGTGTGTGAATGTTATTGCCAGTTACCAATGAAAGAGAACTTTATGCTTATAGCCAAGGAGTACTACAATAATGAAACTTTCTGCTTTGTTTGCTTGTGAAACACTGTCACAATGGTTTGGGAATCCAGTGCAAGGAAAAATAGCAAAATAGCAATTTCTGGTTTTGTTTGTCATCTTACTGATCTGCTATGAATACATTCTCTGAAAGGAAAGAAACGCTCATGCTCTGAAAACATATTTTGCATTTTTCTTTTGGCCAGGAATAGTTACTTTAATCTCGTAAATTGCTGAGTACACATAAAGTTGAAAATCTTCAGAAAATAAAACACAGTCCATACTAGGTACAAATCCAGTTTTGCATGCCAGACTGATTCCTGAGAAAATCATATTAAAAAAACATATAATTTTTAAGAATACGGAAACTTAATTCTCTTTTCCCTTCTCCTTCTTCTAGGCTAACTTACAACTTCTGAAATTGAAACTTTTTTTTTTGTTTTTACTGTAAAAAACCTGTTCAAATTAGTTGCTAACAAACTACTTCAAACATTAATTGCTCTCATTTATGTGCTGTGTGGACTTCACACAACCTTTTTCTGCAGTGATTGGCAGAAGAGAGATGTGGTACAGAAGATAATCAAAATGTGGGAAAAAAACCTTTTTTTGAGTCAAAATAACACATTTTCTGCTTTTTGTTGAAAAATTAAAGAAAAAAGTTCCTTTGGTTTACCTTAGTGCCACACTAAGTTATCTTATTTAATATTTAAATTAATGATGTATTTGAATAATGTTTTAATTTTTAATTTGAAGTTTATTGTAAAGATTTTGTTATGTTTGAAGTGAAACTTCTCAGTTACAGATCTCCAAATTCTGTTGAACTTTCTTTGTTCTTTCACCCTTGAAGTGGAAATAACTGATAATCAAAATCAAAATTCTGGGCTTTTTTTTAAATCTTCCCCTCACCTCAAAGTTATTCTATATTTTGTTGCTTGGAGGGGAGCTGAGGATGGTGTAAGTCATGCTACTGTACATAGAGTCTGTTAATGCTTTTTGGGAGACCCATCCTTGTTCTATATTGGCTTTCTTTTCATTAGATCTGACATTTGAGGGCTGACTTCTGAGAAGTGCTGGAAAGCACGAGGGAGCCATGTAGGTCTGTGCTGCATATCCAGAAGGCAGACCTCTGGTGTGATGGCTGAACTGCAGGTGCAGCACCTGCCTGTACTGTGTGAACCTGCGTTACAGGTCAAACTCAGCCACAAATAGGTGAGACCAGTGACATTATGCTGATTTATAGGAGAAATGACTATGTTCCATAGACTGAGGCACACTGTCGCATAAGTAAACTCATTCATTCTGATTGTCAGACAGTGCTACCATCAGTCCTCAGTTTGTGCATGCAGAGCCAGTGATTGATGCCTTGAATGACATTGGGTGTTTTGGCAAGATGGATGTTTGCAAGCACTGGCTGCCGACTGTTTTATTGCTTTATGCAGTAAAGATGTGATCTGTATTTCCACCTTGTTATTGGAAACAATCAGCCAAGTTGCACAATAGTCAATTTAAAATATGTAGGTTCAAAATTGTAGAAGCAAACCATGATTAGAAAGCCTGCTTCCTTATGATGCAGTTTTCTAAACTCTCCTTCCCTACTACCGTATCTTTGGTAGGGAAAATGGTAAATTGTTTCACTTCAGACATAGGTGCCATTAGTTAGCTGCCATGTCTACCTACAGCTTGCCTCCTTACCTCCCTGCATCCTGCTGACCAACATGAAGTTTCTACATAGTGATAAGTCAGTGTAAACCTCTAGTCAAGTTCCAGGCTTGAAATGAAAGATTTTAGAAGCCAAATGGTACTTGCAAAATCTCTAGACCATCTCTAGATATCATCTTGAGAATCATGTGTGTTTAACATCATCACGCTTAACATCACTGGAAGACGAAGGGACATGGCCAGCTACTTTTCAGTGTTCTTTGGGGAAATGGTCATAAACTGGAGCATAGGAAGTTCTGAAGGAACTTATTCATGGTGAGGGTGACAGAGCACTGGAACAGGCTGCCCAGGGAGGCTGTGGATTCTGCTTCTCTGAAAATATTCAAGACCTGCTTGGATGCTGAGCTGTGTAGCCTGCTGCAGGCGGCCAGCTTTGTAGGGGGCTGGACTCAATGATCCCTTGAGGCCCCTTCCAAGCTCTTCAATTCTGTGATTCTGTCACTAAAATGTTACCTAATTCAGGAAAGGATTCCTACTTCCAGAAGATGATTTCTTCAACTATTTCTTCTAACTTTGTGTTCATATTTTCCTACTGGACTCGTCATGATGGTGTCAAAGCACTTTGTCAGTGATGCAGCTTTGAAATCCAGTGGATGTGTCATATATTTGCTGTTGTATATACTAGCCTGGGTTTCTTCTCCTTGCTAACATGGTGTGAATGCATGTAGCCACTTAACAGTGAAAACATGAATCACAGCCCATTGTATTATTTTTTTTACTCATTTTTTTTTCCAGCTTTCTGATTCATTCAAATGGAAGAAATTCTATGGCAAAATTCAAGGTGTCAAAATATCCATCCCAAGAACACAATGCTTGATTGTCTTAGCTGCTGTAATTTCCTTCTTGGAAACCATGATAGTGAACCAAACAGTGATGACTTATTTTCAGAAAAGAGAATTTATTTGACTTCTTGGAATTAGTAATGTGGTATGTAAAGGATCTTCAAGTTTTCAGAAGAGTCCTGAGCGAGCAAGCCAGATGGTGACCAGTAATAGGATTTAAAGAGAATAGTCTTGAGCTTGTTCATTTCACATGAACAGTATATCCAGAAATGAAAGAGGTCATAATTAGTGTGTGGACTTCAGTGTAGTGGTAATCAAGAAAACAGATTGAGTTAATGTGATCATTAGTGTTTAAGTGCAGATTACTCATGCTGACTTGTTGGCCTCATTACAGCGTGGTAGATAAAATTTGTTCCTCCTTCAGCAATAGCTCAAGTAACTGTGTTACTGTAGGTCATTTTGCCTTACAAATGACTTGGCAGGTGAGATTGCAGAAAATGGTTTAAATATGTGATAGCATAAAGGTAACTGATGAAGAGGCAGGAAACTTTTTTCTGCTATAAAGTATTTGATGGAAATAAATTTAATTAAAATTTTCATCTTCAGACTTCTCACTGTATTGAGAAATGTTTCACAGATCCAAGTCCTTGTCTTGTTAGTCCAACAGCACTGTAAGCAGGAAACCTCCAGTGTTTTCCAGTTGGGTTCCCTGCAGCATCATCAATTTCTGGCTTTTGCAGTGCAGGCCTTAATGGCTAGAAAAGGACCCTTGGGTCTTCCAGCTCTGACTTCTGCTTTACATTTAAACATGGCTAGATGACCTAGTCTTTAATACAACTGAGTTTAAAATATTTATTCCTTTAGATTTCAGGCCTCTTTGTTTTGTTTTGAAACAAACAAAATTGTAGTAGCTTCATTGCCACTGGGGTGCTTGCGCCTGATTTAGAAATCATAGCACAGATGGAACTGTAACCCACATTTAGCTTACACCTTCAGTGCTGAGGCTGAAAGAGACCCAAACTACACA
Source organism: Tragopan temminckii (assembly GCA_028571105.1). Lineage (NCBI taxonomy): Eukaryota > Metazoa > Chordata > Aves > Galliformes > Phasianidae > Tragopan > Tragopan temminckii. The sequence goes on from JAOWBP010004015.1 coordinate 507,615, forward strand.
AACTGTCAATTTGTTCATTTGTGTTCATGGAAACTACAGCAGTTCTGTAAATCTCCCTCTTGAACGCTTAAACCTTATATTGAGGAAGCATCACACTTGCAGCAAAGGTTATAGGAGGCAAGGCAATGCAGCAATGCACTGATGTCATAGAAAGCCATTACTGGCTGCAGTGAAGGTACAATTCTTTTTCTCCCCGACTTACTGGTGTGAGACAAGTACTTTGTTGTTCTGTCCATTATAATGGGCTCTTGTGCTGTTTATGGTCACTGCTGCACCTCAAAGGCTTCCTTTGGTTCCAGCTGCCAGAACAAAGTGCAATGCAAGCAGTTATCAATGCATGGGGAAGGTGCAGATGTCTTGTAAGTGTATTGCTACCTCTCCCAGCGTGCAAGCGTAGGAGAATTGGATAAAAAGATGATGTCTTCCAGGGTCTTCTGTATATTAAAAAGCTCCACATCAGCTTTAAAGATCAGATGGTTCCCCTGATGTTTTGCCCAGGATAAGCTTGCTGTGCAGCATATCTGAGCTGAGCAGCCCACGCTTGGAAGTCCCTGAGCCATAGCCTTGATAGAACAAATAGGTTCTACGCACACAGGAAAACTGGCTTTAATCACCCTTAGTCTCCCAGAGAATGTCTCAGATTTTCTTAGAAGCTCCTGGTTTCTGAAATGTCAGCCAGAGAGCTGTTTCCTATTATGAAAATAGAACTAAGATAAATGTCTTACACCTAATAATTTCAGTCTCTATCAGGTTCTATTTCCTGAAATCCTTCTAATCTCTGCTGAACTTCTCACAAGAGCTCTGGTTTTAATGGCCTTCTTGCTGGCCTTAAGATTGATTCTCAGTGTAACTTTTGGAGAGTTACGGATTTAATATTTCTTAAAATTCTAACTAAAATCCTAATGCAGCTTTTATCAGTGGCAGTTGAGTTTCCTGAGTGTCTGAATAGAAGTCCTAAATTATACCCATAAAAAGGAAAACTGCTGTTACAACTAGCCTTTCAGTTGAATAGTAACTGAGAAATAATCTGCACATGTTTATTTCATTTTGAGCAATCAGTCTCATTTTAATCCTTGCTTAAAGGCAGAAAGTGCCCTGTCAAACCACACTCTGGTGGGTTTTACAGTTTTCCTTAGCCTGGGATCGAACTGTGCTATTACTGCAGGTATTTGGATCTGAAACTCAAATTAGAAAAATTAGAATAAGAGAGAATATGGGAAAGACAGGAGTAAAGCAGTATGATAAACTCGTATTCATCTCTCTGCTGAGGATAGAAGGATTTATACTCTAATCCCTTTCCTAAAATATAGCTAATCCCCTTTTAGTAAGGCTGAATGACTCCAATCATATTTTTCAGTGAGGAAAAGTGGCAAAGTTTATTTAACACAGCTCTAGTTGTAAAGCTATTCCCCCTAATATTTATTTTAAAAGTTATGGATATTTAACACCTTATTGACAAAACGTTTTCTTCCCTTTAAGAATCAAAGAGAGCCGCTGTCTGCAGTGAGCACTGTTCTTGCTGCTGCTGTTTGCAAGGAATGCTTCCTGTTCGTGCTTGTCTCCTGCAAGGCACACCTGTACCTGGTGGGATCCCTGTGCAGAGCCATGTGCTGCAAGGATTTGGTGGCCTGTAGCGAGCAGCTCACTTTGCAGAATGTTCTTGTGTACTTAATCTCATCTCATTGCTTCCTGGGAATGCAGTTTACAGGGAGCCTCACTGCTCTGCACTGCCTTAGCCATTGCCCCAGAACTGTTTTCCTTCCATATGGCCTAGGTGTATGCATACATGCATGTGGATCCACATGCTCCTGGGCTGCGATTCTTTATGAAACATATATATGTGGGAAAGAACCCACAGCCCAGAAACAGCTGCTAATGGAACCAGTTCAAGCACCTTTACTTGGTCCAGAAACACCACTGAGAAAACAACATGTTGGAAAATGTCTCCTCCACCCCATTACTTTCTAAGCTGTCTTATCCACCTGCTTCTGAGCTCCCAACCAGCTTGTGCAAATAAGGCAATAAAACCACATTGCTGTATCACCCCTGAGGCAGTAGGTATTTTTCCATACAACACCGAACCCCAGAAATTCTGTTTGCTACTTTTGATACTTGTTCAACAAAGTATGGGAATATCTGTTCGGTGAAGTTTCTTGCCATGTTATCAGGCTTCAGCATTTTCTGAATTCTTCGCTCCATTGGCCAATCTAGTTTTAAATACGCAGGACTGTGAGTGTGCTTAGAAAAAAACAAACAAACAAACAACAAAAACAACAAGCATTCCTATCAGTTTTGTTAATTTTCTGATAAATTTTCAGAGGAAGATTACTAACATGACCGTTGAGTAAGCTGACCTGTAAGTCACTCTGCTGTTCTCAGCAGCCAAGTGCAGGCAACTTGTGAGGGCTTGTGTTCCT
>JAOWBP010004015.1:510189-525736 GCA_028571105.1 Tragopan temminckii
CTGCAGGTAGTACATGGGTGCTTGAATACGGGATGTTATCTGTGAGTTGCTCCAAAAGTAATGCCTCCCATGCTATTTTGTTGCCCCATGATGTCAGAGGCAGATGTTGGTGGGATGGCAGTGGAGGCTGAACCTTCCCAACAGTATTCTGTTACATTTTCTTGCTGTGTAACAGATGGCAGCAGATGACAAGGTGGCATCTGATCTGGGAGTGTATGATGCAATGGAGTGAAACTGAGCTCTTCCATGCAGAAAAAATGGCACCCATTGACATTCACTGACACTTGTGAACATTTACGGAGACCGAACAGTGGATGCGAGCACAGTGTGAGGTGGATGGTGTATTTCAGCAGTGGTGACAGTGACATGAAACAGAAGCCACGTTCCAGATGCTCATCCAGATTTTTACGAGCACAGCATGCAGGCTTGTGTTCATTGCTGGCCTAAATGCATAGATAATGGTAGTGACTGTTGAAAAATAGCACTTTGTAGCAGAGAATTTACTCTTATCAAATAATGTTATTGTTCTCTTTGTATCTTTTTTAGTTTCCATGGAAATAAGTAGGAGGCATTGCTTTCAGAGTGACCTACGTATGGTACCAATAACATCTTCATGAGCACATAGCAAGTAAAATTTTTGAAATTTGCCTCTTTATTTACACATTTCTTGTCTGTGTCATTAAAGCTGATGGAAATTTCTTAGAAGTACTTAGGTCAATACTGGATGGTTGTTAGTGACTTCACAGTTAGTCTAAGATTTGGAGTCTTTAACAGAAATTAAAAATGAACTTCCCTTACCAATAATCATATTAAAATTGGCTACTGACATGATTCAATGTGGTATTTCCCTTTGTGTATAAAGTCCAGAGACACATTAATATTTCCTTTTTGTTAATGGACAAACTTGCTAAAAATTTAAGACATGTTAGCTTTGAAGCATCACTGTTGGCCTTACTCAACCCAAAACCAGCCTGCCCTCTTTTTTTGCAGGGATTGGAAGGGACCTGTGGAAATCATCTAGTCCTACCCCTCTGCTAAAGCAGGTTCCCTACAATAGGTTGCACAGGAGAGTGTTCAGGCAGGTCTTGTATCAGAGAAGACTCCACAGCCCCTCTGGCCTGTTCCAGTGCTTTGTCACCCTCACTGTGAAGAAGTTCTTCCTCATGTTTGTGTAGAATTCCTGTGTGCCAGTGTGTGCCTGTTACCCCTTGTCCCATTGCTGCACACCACTGAAAAGAGCCTGCATCCGTCCACTTGACTCCCACACTGTAGGTATCTATGAACAGTGATGAGATCAACTCTCAGCCTCCTCTTCTCCAGGATGAAGTATCCCAGGTCTCTCAGCCTTTCCTTGTATGGGAGAAACTCCATCCCTCAATCATCATTGTGGCCCTGATTCTGAAATGGAAATTAATGTTTCATTGGTGGGTTGTCAGCATTTGTAGTAGCAAGATGTTCAAAGACAGAAAAAGTTATAGCAACGAAAATCAAATGTTTGAGTAAGAGGTGCAATGAATTCCCTTCACTAGATGGTTATCAAGGAGGTTTACTGGGTACTCCAACCAGGCTAAGCACACTCAAAATGAATGAGTTGTCAAGGCTTAAGTTAAAATAGGCATTTATTGCTGAGCGAGGTAGTGCTGGGATACTCTACCACTATCCAGCCTCCCTGCCATGCTTCCTACTTTGAAGTTGGTGTATTAAAATAAAAAGTAAACTTGACACAAACTTGAGTTTTCAGACTGAGAGAAGGAACTTCCAAAGGCAGAAGAGAAACCAGAGAAATGTGGGAAATGTGTTTTAAAGATCTGTTCAATATTTCACAAGACTTCTTGTTGAGGATGTGGCTATGACCTGGCCCACTGCATTGCTCTGCCAGATCCAGCTTGCCCTTGAGGTGCACCAAGCCTTCCCCTCTTAATTTCAGATCCTATTCCCTGCTATAGGGAAGCAGCTCTGGGAATACCTCTGAAGTTAGAACATTCTGAATTAACTACCCAAAGAAACAACAAAGCAACTGACTGCCTCCCCTGGCTCCCCCAGCTGCTTTATCCAGCATAATTGTCTAAATAAGCAACAATGAGCGAGCAAAGGGACAGTGAGTTAAGGTTGGCTTTCCTATGTTATAACAGTGAATACCTACCTAATCTCAATTAATATATGTTTAACAGCTATTTAATTTTCTGGACTATTTTCTGCTCTGAACAATTCCTTGACACAGGTTACATGCTGGAGGGGGACTGGGAAAAATGATTCCATGTTTGCACAGCTGCATTTTGAAGTTCTGAAGACAAAAGTAAATTTTTTTTTTTTTTTCCTAGAAAGCTCTTTTTCTTGCCTTTAAAGGAAATAGAAACTTTGGAAATTTCCAAAGCGGTTACTGTTGTGACCTTGGTGCATTTTCAAAAAGTGAGAGAAAATGAGGCTGGCAGAATCTCCCTGCCTATTGAGTAAGGAAACCTTCAAACTCTTCACACATTGTTGAAACAGTTTTCTGGAGAAACTGAAGAATCGGTGAAGCAGCTAAAGTAGTCAGCTGTGAACCCTACTCCTGACCTTAATGTTCAAAGAAAAATGCTGGGGGCTGGAAAATCATTGTACTGAGCTGAAAAGAGACTCTGTAAAGAAGATGCAACAGGAAACAACTCTTCCTGGGATGGCTGCAAGACCCAGTGCAGGGGCATTGGTTGCAGAGCTCTGTAGGAGCTGGGGGATATTTGGGAACTGCTGCTTGGACAGACCTGTCACTTTTGCCCCCAGAAAAGCTTGGGAATGGGAGGCTGAGGGGAACCATTGCAGGAAGCCATGGGGTTTGTAGAAGAGAGATGTGATCTTACTACCGTTTCTTCTACCTAGCCCAAGGTCAGTTTTCATTCAGCCTATGGACAGCAAAATATGATCAGAAGTAGATCTGCACTTCTATGGGTTTTAATGGCTTGGGCCAAAGATTTTAACGGGTTAGCCAGCCTGCGGCATTCCCTGTCTTAACTTGCTACAGTCTTTGGAGAAACATTAATAAAACAAGGATGAACATTTTGTGCAGTCGTCAAAGTGTTGTTGAGAAGCATATACGAATAATGTCTTTAGTCACAGTGACGGGTAAATCACATCTTCTGAACTGCAATTTTGAGCTCTTCTAGCAAATTACTGTTGGTAGTTTCAGCCTTTTAAATTCACGGTTTTAAATTCTTAAACATTAAATGTTAAAAGTTTTCCACCAGCTTGCAAGTCCATGCATGCAGCCTACAGATCTTGCATTTGTAGATGTGATGGAATACATCCTGAAGTGTCAAGGAAAGCTGTTTTCCTCTTCAGTCATGCTGGAAATTTTGTTATTCCTGTAACTTTTTCTAGTGATTTTATTGCAGGGGCTTCATTTGACTCTGTTACGAGTTGCAGGCTATAGTAGGTGATTGAGTTGTAGAGAAAGATCTAAAGAATTTATCCTGTGGTAGTTTAATGTAAAAATAAGGAAATTCATAGCTTTAGGGAAGGTTTCAGCATTGCAGAAATCCAGTTCTTCTACCTTTGCAAGGGGCAAAAAAGCAGAGAACTTTTTTCAATGCTTTCTACATTTTTCTAAGTTCCTTTTTTAGCAACTTCTCTCACATCCCATTTGGATATGCAGGCCCATGCTGTGTAGTGCTGCGGAGTAGCCGGTAACCTTTTTTGAGGGAAATTATAAATACTAGCTTTGGCATAATAGATGGGTGGGTTGTGTTTCATGGGTGGCCAGCCACCCTCTGTTTTTCCTCTCTCTAATTAGTGACCTAGGTTGCTGGCGGAAGGTCTGCAAGGCAGGGAGATGCTCCATCCCAGGTATGATGCTCCCAGACGTCCCAGGTAGCTCCCCAGCACTGCTTCTTGTTGATAAAGGAACAGAAGGAAAACCACACGACTCCTGCTTCTGCCCCAGCTCTGCTATGCAATACACAGGATGTGCCAGCAGTCTCCTTTTGGGGTACACAGTGCAGGAGAGGCTCTGCTGTGGTGCTTGATGAATAGTGTGTGAACATGGGCTGAGTGGCTTTAAATGAAGATTTAATTTCTCACAGCCAATAAGTAGATTTGCTCAAATGACTTGACAAGAAAATATATGACCAACATATTCTGCTTATTAAAAAAAAAGAAGAAAAAAAAAAACAAAAAAAAAGAGAAGAAAGAAGAGCTATTCAGTTTCTCAGAAGGGAAGGCAGGCATTACATGGGGAACAAATGTGCTGACATGGCTGTATATGCTCGAGTACAGTGCGTGCATCAAGTGCCTCCTTCCGTGCCATGAGGCAGCCACTGTCACTCCTGAGAGCTGCAGTGCAGCGAAGTGTCAGCATGCATGTAGCTGGAGAGGGTAAATGCTCAACAGGAAATAAGCTCATTCTGCATCTGTCATTTTAGCTTTAATTCTTAATGTTTTTTTCAAAACATTAGGCAAGATGTTGCATAACAAGGAAGTTTACTTTCTACTCATGCTAGCTTTCCCTCTAGACCTTCTTATTTTATGTAAGAGATAGTTTATTTTGTGTGATTCAGGAGTGGTATTTTGGCTTTTAGCAGTAAGGATGATGGAAAGTTTTGTGAAAAGTACTCCCTGTCTGCCTAGGGAAGGATGGCAGATTCCTCAACTGTAATACTCTGGTACATGTGATTTAACAAGCTTTGGCTTATACTGGGAGCATAAACACTCTTAGTTGTTCAGAAGCAGTGAAATCAAGAACCCCTTGTAGTGTACAAAGTTTAAAGAAACAAGGAAAGAATGCTGGCAAGAAGCCAGGAGCCATTTTTGGGCAGGAAGGGAAAATAGAGGACCAATGTGCATAACAATGTGACTCCCTTCTACAAGAAGGGAAGATCTGGGGAACTACAGGCCTGTCAGCCTGACCTCAGTGCCAGGGAAGGTTATGGAACATGTGTGGAACAACAGGGAGATCAAGCAGAGCCAGCATGGGTTCATGAAAGGCAGGTCCTGCTTGACCAATCTCATCTCCTTCTATGACCAGATGACCCACATGGTTGGTGAGGAAAAGGCTGTTGATGTAGTGTACCCAGACTTCAGCAAAGCCTTCGACAGTGTCTCCCAAAGCATTCTCCTGGAGAAGTTGGCAGCCCATGGCTTGGATGGGTACCCTCTTCGCTGGGCAAAGACCTGGCTGGAGGGCTGGGCTCAGAGAGTGGTGGTGAATGGAGTGACATCCTGCTGGCAAACGATTAAGACTGGTGTTCCCCAGGGGTCAATACCTGTACCTGTCTTGTTCAATATCTTATTGATGGTCTGAATGAGGGAACTGAGTGTGCCCTCAGCAAGTTTGCAGATGACACCAAGCTGGGAGGAAGTGTCAATCTACCTGAGGGTGGAAAAGCCCTACAGAGGGATCTGGACAAACTGGATTGCTGAGCTGAGGCCAATGGGTTGAAGTTCAACAAAACAAAGTGCCACGTCCTGCACTTAGGTCACAACAACCCCAAGCAACACTACAGGCTTGGAGCAGAAGGCTGTGTGGAGGAAGAGGATCTGAGGGTGTTGATTGACACTCAAAAGAACATGAGACAGCAGTGTGCCCAGGTAGCCAAGAAGATCAATAATATCCTGGCTTATATCAGAAATAGTGCAGCCAACAGGAGCAGGGAGGTGATCATCCCCCATACTAACGCTGGTGAGGCTGCATCTCGAGTGCTGTGTTCAGTTTTGGGCCACTCACTACAAGAGAGACGTTGAGGCCCTGGAGCGTGTCCAGAAAAGGACAACAAAACTGGTGAGGGGTCTGGAGCACAAGTCTTATGGGGAGTGGCTGAGGGAACTGGGATTGTTCAGTCTAGAGAACAGGAGGCTCAGGGGAGACTTTATTACTCTCTACAACTTCATGAAAGGAGGTTGTGGTGAGGTGAGGGTTGGCCTCTTCTCCCAGCTAACAGCGATACTACAAGAGGAATGGTCTCAAGTTGCACCAGGAGGGGATCAGGTTGGATATTGGGAAAATCTTCTCAGAAAGAGTGGTCAAGCACTGGAACCAAGGGAGGTGGTGGAGTCAATGTTCCTGGACATGTTCAAGAAATGTGAAGATGCTCCAGCACCTAACTGGAGCAGCTCTCAGAAATCTGTTCATACCCTACGTGGAAGAGGAGCAATTCAGTTAGGTTATGATAGCAGCATAGCAGCAAATTTTCACTCTTTTGCTACAGATTCTTATCATCCAGAAATAGGGTTGCCTGAAACCTCGTCTGCTCAAGGAATGATTTTTTTGAGTTAATGGATGCTGTGGCTATGCTGTGGGGAGGTATAGGGAGATTAGATGGTCCGAGAGCAGGTGTGCTCTGAGTGAGATGAGGAATGAAGGTGAGGTGAAGACAGTGATTGCTGAAGAATGAAGGAAAACAGAGAAGAAGGGCAAGACATGACAACCATACATATTGATGTCTGGGGAAATGTCCATCTCCTGAGGAGTTTGGTGGCTCTTCTGTAGCACAGTCTCTCCCCTAAAACTTGTGAAGCTGCATCTTTCGAGACATTTCTTTCCTTAAAGCAGGTGTCTTATTTTCTGTGGCATAGGTGATACTGCTATAGATAAAGGGAGATGCTCCTTTACTTGACTTCTATGGAAACAGGCTTTTTGGCATCCTGAAACTTCTGTGTCCTCTCTGACCAGTTAGCAATGCTTTGTCCTGGGTGCCACTTACTCTGAGCCTCCATTGCAAGGTGCAGGAGGCCATTTTGAAAACTTAGTCCCAGTGCTAACAATGAAAGCTTGTTATTGGTGATTGTTTTCAGCACCAGCTTTGAGTTCTGTAGTGCAGACTGTTCCCAGCAAAGTTGGAGATGACAAAACATTTTCACAATCATCCTCTTGTACATGTGTAGTTGCAGGGAACTGCTGTCCACGTGGAGAAATCCAACTAGGAAGAACAGAGATGCAACTGTGAGTCTGGCCATCATGCCATTCTTTCTAAATAGTGTGGTGTGGCCACAGGGACGGAGGGGAAAGCAACTAGATGGTGAAGTGCTGATATGCTGTGTGCGTGGTGTGTGTAGCAGTAGTTGCAGACCACATGGTGCACAGGCAATGCATCTGCAGCCGGGACTTTGAAAATTGTGTTGAATGTGTCTGGTTGCCTATACCCTCTGAGGCCACCATGCACTGAGTCTGCTGCTTTCCCTATCTAGATCTAGAAAATATCTGCTGATATAGGTAATTTTTTTTTAAGGTGCATATCTTCTCGATGTGCTTTTCTGTCTCCATTTCATTTAATCACAGCATCACAGAATGGCTAAGGTTGGAAGGGACCTCGGGGTCCATCTGATCCAACACATGCTCAAGCAGGGGCACCCAGAGCAGGATATCCAAAATTGTAATATTCCCTTGTGTGCAATTTTATCTCTCTTACAAATGACTGCACATTATATATTTCCACATTTAATCAGGGCGACACCTTCAAGAGGAATAAAGTGGGCAGATTTAACCATAAGCTTCACTCAAAACATGATCTGCAAACAAAATGTCTTTTCTGATGTTTGTATGGCCTCACTTTTGTTTTTTTTTTTTAAAAGCACAATAATTTGCACTTTCCTGGGCTTCTTGCTGCTCAGGCTGGCAAGGGAGATGGCGTGAGAAGCGCTGGGGCAGCCTGGTGTTTGTCCAGCAGAAAACGGGAAATTCTGAGACCTCTCAGGCGACGGGTTTTTCTCGACAGAACTTCCTGGTTGATTGCAGTCCAGGAAGAACTACATAGGCTTGGAGAAGCACTGGAAATGGGTCAAAATAGGGCAATGCATACAATGTATTTAATATGCGGAAGGAAGTGAAGTAACTGATAAGTGTGTGCTCGTTTTCATGAACCCTCCTCTGTCACCCCTCTCCAGAAAAGAGTCTTTTAGGAGTGAAAAGTGATGACAGATGCCTTTTTCCCCCCTGTCCTGGCCTTTCTGAAAAGCATCAGTAATGCTGAGACCCGGCTCTGACACCTATTTATGTCCCCTAAAATTTGGCATTTTCCTTGTGCTGAGCACGCAGTGTGCTGCATCTACCTGCCCACAAAGCCACCCGAGACTTAAAAAAAGCAACAACCAGAGAACCATGGGGAAGACAAATGTAAATGCATAAAATATAATTATGAGTGGCCTCACATAGCTCTATGAACTGCTTTGAGATGTGTCCTAGGCTGAATTGGGCTGTCCATCTTCCTTTGCTCCATGCTCGCAAATCATGCCCAGTGTTCCCCTCAAGACTCACACTCTCCATTTGAAGGTGAATTAAACCAATAAATAAATGAAGCCACTTCACCTACAGCATTGCTGCCCTGACCTCCCAGCCTCTGCACAGAACCATGGAGGTTGCTTGAGGCCGTGCATGTCAACATGCTCCCTGTGGGAGCGAGGCTGCCTGCAGCCCTGGCCTTCCTGTAAGTTCTGTTAGAAATACCTGGCCTTGTTTAAAAATATGAGTTCAGCTGCTCGAGATCACAGAGCCCGTGGTGGCATTCCTGTCTGACGTGCTTGGAAAGCAGTGTCACGGAGCTCTGAAGTTTAATTATAGCCACCGCAGGTGCTAATGCTACCCTCCCACAGCTCCAGAAGGACTTCTATTGCAACAAGGACATGGTTGGCAGGGGGAAGTGGATGAAATCAGGGTGGTCTCAGGCTGAAAATCCAACCTGAAAGCTAGTGATGAAATTTGTTACTGCAACAGCTGGTTTGTTAAAATCTTCCTGATTAATTTATCATGTTCTGGGGGGAGGGAGGGCATGAAATTGCATTTTTTTTTTCATACATCGTCTAAGGAAAATATAAAAAAAAAATAATAATAATTCTTCCATATCAGATAGAAAATATGATGTCCTGTTTTACTCATTTTTTTTATGCTTCTGTTCTTTCTGTGTGATGCTTCAGTGGCAGCAATGTTTTTTTATATCATTATTACGATCATATGTATTAATCCAAATACTTTTCCTTTTAATCTGAACAGGTTTTACAAAGGAAGTCAGCCAACAGCATGTCATGGTTTTATGACTTTTGGTTATCAGCATTCCACATCATAACATCATGTAATGCACTGGGGGTTTGACTGTTGATGCTCAAGTTCCGGGTGCCTGTCTGGAGGAGAAGAAGAACTACATTCCCCAGGGGGCTTTGCGGTCAGCGAGGAGATATAACTCCTGGCAAGGTCACCTGATGTTCTTTGCCTGCTCTTCTTCACCTGTGCTCCTCCATCTGCGCTTCTCCGTCTGCTTTTCTTCATCAGCTCAACTGGACTGCACTTCTCACATGAGAAGCGTTGTGGTGAGGCCTATCCACCTTTCGGACACACTGTCTCTCTCTCATTTTTTTGCTGAGACTATATTTAGTAAATTAGTTTGTTCCACCTCAGATTGTTGCTGCTGTTTTCAATTATTTGGGGTCCCCTGTTTCCCTTTTCCAGAGGCACAGATCCATGGATCCCTCCACCCCACTAGTCACGGAACTGGGCCGAACCAGCCCGTAAACCGTTGACACAGCACAAACTGGAACTGCTCCACTATTTGAAGAGTTTCTGTTTGTATTTTTGACTGGTGGCTTTTTTGCAACTGGATTAACAAAAAAACATTAATAAACAATGCAACAAGCAGCATAATATCTGTCTTTGGTCTGTCTTGTTGTTACTCTGAATTGGAAAGGAAAACATCAGATGTGTTTTCTCTGGAGGAGGAGCATTTAGGATGTCCGTGTGTTGCAGATGAGCTGGGTGCATGGAAGCCAAGAGGTGAGGAAGTGGAAGGGGCCTTCCTGGAGTGATACGAGGAGGCCTGGGCCTGGTTTCTTGGGGCTTTGTCCTCCCCAGCATCTGCTGGGGGGCAGTCTGGGGGGCATGTGCATCTAAGTCACCTGCTGTGCTCAGTGTGAGTAATTGTGATGAGAAAGTTCTCTAGTGATAAGAAGGGTGACGACGAGCATATGTAGCAATGAAAGCAGCAAGACAGCTGTTGGCCTGTCCACATGGCGTGACCTGACAGCAAAGCAGTGGTTTGAATTGCTAAGACAGTTTCTCCTGCCAGGAGTCACGCTTGCTCTTCTTGGGAAAGAATTCCACAGGCTACCGTGTCAAAATGTTGGGCTGTGTGCACTTTGGCTCACAGAGAGGTGTTTGGGAGGATCTGAACTCAGCTTCATGCTTGGACACAATGTCAGTCAAAAGGATGCTGAAGGCTGTTGTACCCCAAAGCCCTGCGGGTGGCCCTGGACTCTGTCCTAGGTTCTCCAGAATGTGGTACTGCTTTGAAAGTCTTTCTCAGAAGAGTTTTCCTCATAGCCACTTCTAGGAAATTAGGAATAGGAAACCTTTTCATTATTCAAGAAATTCACCTTTTTCATAATAGCCACTGTGTTAAGCATGAGAAAGCTGGAAAAATTCCTGTCTCTTTTTCCTGGGCATTTTCTGTTCGTATTTTGATGACAGATGTTTGTAGATTGCAACGATGCAGGCAGCTCATCACTTCTGCTAAAAAATTTGGGGATTTTTCAGTGATGCTTAGTTCCCATAAATGTGCTCAGTGCAATGTCCTCAGGAAGTTTCTCACGAGGGGGATGAAGGCTGTGGTCATGCTCTATTGGAGACCATAGCTCTGCTGGTGGGCAGGTGTGCCTCAGCCCTGCTCTACAGACGGGGATGGTGGTGGTGGGATAGGATTCTGGGGAGTGAATACAGTACTCCATGAGCAGCCTGGGGGGGAGGAATGGAAAAAAAATTCTTCAAAAGGGAACACTTGTGTGGGCATGGGTTTCCTGGAAGGCCTGCCAGGGGGGAGGGTAAGGAATTAAAACAAACATTGTAGATGGGGTGGTCTGTTCTGAACACATCAATGAAACTTAACATTTTTCTGTACAAGATTGTTTTTAATTGGCAGAGGTTTTGAAAAAGACTCCCAGGCTCACAACCTTGGAGTCCAATGCACAACGCTCCAGCTTTAATTAAATAAAAGATTTTCATGAGAAGTAACTGCTAAAATTCTTGAATTAGTGAAAGTTTTGCAGAAAAATAACATTTAAGATGTGTTCAAAACAAAATGCTTGGTTTTCAAAAATGTGATTGCTGGCATAGGAGGGTGCATTTGCTTCCCTCAGCAGGACAAGAGCAGAGACTGCTGTTGGCGTCTCTTCTTTGAGGTGGGCATCTTGCTCCCCAGTGCGCCCAGGGCATCTCTTCTGAGAGGTGCTCTCTGCCTGCACAGTGTGCAACTGTCCCCCTGCACCCATAGCTGGGGTCAGACTCACACCCTGACATGTGCGGGCACATTGCTGGAGAACATGGAGACCTTGCGTTATTTCCATGAAACAAAAGCCTGGGTCCTCAGCCAGCTTTGCTTCTAATCTAGCAGCTATTTCACTGGGGGCTATGCATACTGCCTGCTCTGTGAGCTTGCCTTCTTTTGCCCGCCACACTGCTTTAGATTTATGGCTGACATAACTAATCTATATATAGGTTTAATTGTAGGTAATATTTCCCCTTTCCTTTCTGATGCCTACCTAGACCAAATGTTGGATCGCACTGTCTTCAAAAGATCTTTTTTGGATAGTGTGTTCTGTATTGTAGTAGCATCTTGTTTATTTCCCTCACAGATACCCATTGCCATAGGAACATTTATCTCAAATTCAGGTGGATCCCACACTCAAATAAAGAAAAAGTAAAACATTTAGTAAATCAAAAATTTAGTATGTTGATAAGAATTGGTATTCCAGTCTGCCCTCTCTGTATTCTTGTGAAGCAGAATTTTAACCCATTTTTGAAGTAGTTCAAGTGCTTATGAGAAAAAATACTTAAATATATCAACATGAATACTCTGCCCGTCCCTGTCCTCCAATTTTAATGATGAATTTGTTTCAGTAGCTGTTTAATGAAGCTAGCCAAAACTTGAGTTGCAAGGGTCTTATTGCATTTGGTTTTAAAAGCAGAGAGAAAAATAGCTGCTGGAATAATGAATGGATAAACAAAGCACTTATTTCTTTCCTTTATGTGCTTAAAAGAGCAATGAAGATTTGATTTTTCTGCTGCTGTTATATTTTACTTGAAACTGATCTTGAAGCATCTCAATATGGCCGTTTGGTGGGTTCAAGCCCAAGCCCTGGCTGTCTGGCTTCCACTGAACAATGTGTTTGTTAGCAGGGTCTCTGAAATCTCCATTTTATCTTGTGCTTGTTTGAGCTTTTCTACTAGAAGATGAAAAATGGACTCCACGTTGCATTTCCATACATGTGCATGAGCTCAGCTGAATCACCCGTTTCCAGAAAATCCCTCTCATGTGTAGCACTGTTTAGGTTGTGAGAGGCAGCCTCTGTAAATGTAGCATTAAACAAATGATTCAGACTCTGCCTCATATACACAGCTCTGAAAAAGATGTACACATTAGATGGGCAGAGTCAGGAGCTATAAATAGTTGCCAGAGAACTGCGGTGTACCAAGGGAGGTCTGATACCCACAGGGAGCATTAGCCAGTGTGCTGCTTGTCTACATGTTGAATGCAGTCACTTTTGTTTTGCTAAAGATAACTTAATTTCAAATTTCAGTAAAATTTCTATTAAAGCAGGCTTTAAACATGCCTTTAAAACACCAGATGATCTGCAACAAGAAGACAGGGACATATGACCTCAAAGACTACATCTGAACTTATGCTATTCCTGCTGCTGGAGTCTAGCTAATGTGGGTATTTGGGCTTCTCCCTTCTTCATTGCCACTTTAGTCTCTCCAGAGTTGTTCACTCTACAGGACACACACATTCAAGTATGTCAGAAATTTACTGTCAGCAAGATGAGCCTACTCTTGTATTCAGATGGGAGGCAGACTTTTTGGATAAGTCCAGGGTCTTCCATGCGTGGTTGTCCTATGCAAAGCCACACCAGCTGATCTGCACTTCTTAAGGCGCTTCAGGGAGATATCCTGGCTGAAAACTGGACAAAGGCCAGATATAGGCAGAGCAAGCTGCATAACAGAGTGGAACAAAGACACTGAGCTAGGAGACAGTGCAGGAAAACAGGAAAATGCCCTTGCTGTCTGAGAGAGAAAGATGATGCAGAATAATTTTGGAAACTACCTCTTCGCTACCTTGGCACTGTAATAGCAGCTGGTGTCTTTCCCAGCACCACTCATCATTTTGCATGTCCCCTTCAATTTGCTTCCAGGTGCTGGCTCTGGCCAGCAGGAAGCAAGAGCATCCCAGCACCACTGTGTGTCATGTCTATGCACTATGTTCCCAAATAGTTGTGAAGCATGGCATAAATGGAGCATTACGATGGATTACCTCCTCCAAGTAAAGCCACTGCCTGCATGTGATTTATTCTGTCTCTCACTGAAGCTGCAGATGTCCATTAAGCAAAAGAAGCTTTTAAGTACCTGTTCAAATAGAATGGGCAGAATGGGTGCTGCTAGGTTGGGACACAAGCAGGTGAAGGATAACGAATAAGATGTTCTTCTATCACGCTTTGAAGGTACTTGGATTTTTATAGAACTTGCTGGCTTGAAGTTTTATGAGGGCATTAGAAACACAGGATGAGTTCAGACTTTGAAAACAAAGTTGGCCAGTAAAACTGCCTGTGAAGCTAACTCACAGTAAATAGTAATGCAGCAAGCATGTTATTAAGTGTTCTGTTCCTAGTGCCCTTTTTTTGAACGTTTCTTAAATAGCAGAGCCTTGTTTTCTGAAAGCCTCACTTCAGCTTAACTGCAGCTCTTCATCCGTGACTGCTATTTTGTAATTAAATTATCACTATTGATGAATGTTAAAAGAGAGGCCAAATAAAATTTAGAGTATGTTTGCAGGTGCTACAAATGTTTTAAGTAAAAGAAAGATTTTATAGGGTGTTATAACAAGGGAAAAACATACTGAGAAGCACTGATACTGAGATGTACCTATAGCAGGCAGACGTAAGGGCTAATAAACGTGCTCACACGTGGCACATGACAAGGCACACCTGGGACCTACCCTGCCAAGTCCCTGAGCTCCACTGAGGCTTGGTCCTGGAACTCTATTGAGGCTAAGCCCTGCAGCTCCTATCATGGTGTGAAGCACATGTGCCATTTAGTGGAGATCTGAAAATTGATGTCTTTTGGATAAAGAATGGAGAATAAAATAGAAAGACAATGCTCTGTTGCAGGGGGATCAGTCCTTGGCTCTGATGGTGTTGTCAGGCCCTGGCCATGGTGCAGATTTTCTGACTTTTGTTCCAAAACTACTTGCTGATGGACTCATATTATGAGGTGTTGACCCGAGGAGATGTTTTGGATGCTTGGAATGTTTGTGCTTGGGGCAGCAGGAGGACTGTGTCTATCCTTCTTGGTGCTGAGCTAAGCGTGAGTGATGAGCACCATTCCTTTTCCTTCTGCATCTGATTCTCCACTTCCAACAAGGGCAGCTCCTGGCAGTGCCTTGCTCTCCTCTCCTCCGTGCACAAAACCTTGGCAGAGGCAAACTGTTTTGGGTTTTGTGCTATATTCCCTCTGAGTTTGTCCCTCATCAGAAATAGGTTTATAAGCAACCATGAAATCTAGTGATACTAATTTTCCCCATGATTATGGCTGTAAAACAGTAGAAAACCTTGCTTCTACATCCTTCCATTTCTTCATTTTTTTAATTTCAAAGTGTACAATGACTTTTTAAGCACATGAAGCAATTGATGGGCTCTCATGTCTTTAATTTTGTCCAGAAGGAAGGAGGGGATACAATTCTCTGCCAGAAGCATTTTCTTCATCAGTCTGTGCTTGAAGCCTGTAAGGCTGTGGTGTGAAGTTACCACCAACTGGTGGACCATAGACATCTGCTGACTGGTACAGCAGTGATCTGTGATTTGTGTGTGAGACTGATGATTCCAAATCCAGATTTTTATCGTAGCTCAGGAGTTACATCTCTAAGAAGTCATAAACAGCCTGTCATTCACTGTTTCTCCCTAAATTTCTCATAGGAGTTGACACAGGCTTCTGGTATCTTTCAGTCTCCACTTGGTTGTGCAAGTTGTGCTGTGTCTGCTCACTTGGACCTCAAAACTAAGCACCTAGTGATGCAGAGTGTGGTGGGGTTTTTTTTTGCTGTGAAATGAACTGGATGCTTTTCTGTGTTGCAAAGTGAGTGCTTGTTTCCCTATTTTCCACTTTGCTATAAGGCTGAATACTCTTACTGTGTATGGTGGTGATGGCATGGGAAGAAACCTGCTCCATTCAAGACATCATCAATAAGCCTGGCTTTGCCACAAAACACGCAGTATAAATAAATTCATGTTAAGGTAATAGAAAATGTGTAGTGCTTTAACATGAGAAACTTATCTTCCCAACAGCTTAGGTTTGCTGTAATGGGTCTGTGTAAGAACAACAGATGCAGTGAACCCCTGAATGTCTGTGTGGGGGAATAAGCAAGTATTTGGGTGCTTCATGGTGTGATCACCAGAGTTTAAATTTTCATTAATTAAAATCTGAGATCCTTAAGGAACCTCAGCGCAGGCTTTGGGGAGGGCACATGTTTATTTGGCTGCACCTCTGGGGAGCATACTCCAGAAAAACCACTCCTTGCAGCTCAGGAGCACATGCTGCAGGGGAAGCTTG
>JAOWBP010004015.1:525836-538737 GCA_028571105.1 Tragopan temminckii
GGAAGCTTGGGGTCTCATCAGTTCCTTGCTCACAGAGACTACACAAGTGCCTGCATGCCTAGGGAGAGGGGACAGTGTGGTTGTGGGAAGGAGTAGCTGGCAGGCATTACATACGTGCAGAAACCCCGTGACTGCAACAGTGCTGCTCTCATGGGGGAAGCTTGCTGGGTCCAGCCAGTTTCAACCTGCAGTTTGGTGATGTGTGTGTTTGTTTGTTTTGTGACAAGGGAGGTGATAAAATAGGGGTTCCTCCCCACCCCCTTTGGCTGTGGATGTTTAGGTCATTGTGGTCTCGCTGCTGGGAAGCTGAGCAGGGAGAAGTCCCTGCAGGGAGTTGAGCTCTGTAAAACTCATCTGAGAAAGTCCATTTCCCATCCTGCCTATGTTCTTTTGAGGGGATTAAAAGGAATGGGAGTGGGGGTAAAAATAAAAAAAAAAAAAAAAAAAAAGCTGCAGTGAAAAGGGATCTTGCTTTCATCTCATGGAAAGCCTTCTATGAATAAAGTAGTGGCTAAATACTTAAATTTCTTGGCATTATATTAAAGCAATTGCACTAATGCAATCTCATACACCTGATAGAACTTGCTGCAAGAGGAAGCCTGGTGAGGCTGGAAAACCTTTTCTGCTCATACACCAAAGTGTTCATGAGATTGGAGTAAAGCAGCCATTCTGCTCCATGGAAAGTTTAGGCACTTAGAAAAATGTTAATCAGAATCACATATGGACTAGAAACTGATAAGGCTTCCCCACAAGGTTATTCCTCCACTCTTCTCTTTTGAAGAGTCTGTTCTGGGTCAAGAAGCTTCAAAACTCTGAGTCTGTCTGTGCAGAGCTTGTGTTTTAGGAACAGTTTTCTAAAATTAAGCATTTTCATGAAATAGTTGAGTTCAATAAAATGGTATTATATAAAAAAAAGACTTTCAAAAAACCAATTGACCTTAGTTTCTTCTTTTTTTCTTATTTAACTGAAGGAGTGAGGATGATGCTGCAGCCTTGTTGTCTCGGCCAGAAATCTAGATGAAAACATTCGCCTAACCTTAGTCTTGAAAATGGCCTGTTCCTAAAGCCTTTTTTTTTTTTTTCTCTTTCAGTAGAAAAATGATGGTGAGCTGTGGATGACTCAGCTGATGGTTATTAGTGATTTTAGTATGTGTGCTAATTGTGGAATTGAACAAATTGTATACTTTCTAAAGATCTTTATCTAGAGTCATTAGACTGTTCCGTTTGGGGTGTGCTGGTATAGAAAAGGGGAATTTGGTAATTGCCATAGAAATTTTTGGGAGAAGTAGTTCACAGAACATAAATACTGTGTGGCATGACTGGAATTAAGATGTGAAACAACAATGGATTTTGAACAGATGACTCAGTGATGATGAAATGCTAACATCTAAATATGAGCAAATCTCCTGCAGTATTAATGTAAGAAGGGCAAGACTTCACAGGTTTGGGATGAGATAATGGTTGTTTATAATGAACTTGTTCTAAATTTAGCAGTCTTTAAGAAAGACTTGCCTAAACGAGGTTTGTACCACCCATCTTGAGCATCTATCTGTCTGAGTGGAGGGACTCACACTCTGAACAGATTCACCTCTTATCTGCTGACCATAGATGGAAACCAGATGATCAGATTGCTCAACTTTTACACTAATAAAGTGAAATGAGATGAATCTCAGCCAAAGTGTTTACCAACTTTGTATTTCTTCTAATTATTTGGGTATTTTGCAGCAGACATCAGGCACTACAGCCACTTTGCTTACTGGCGAGATGTTTTAAGTTATTGCAGAGGAAGTTTCTTAAAACTGGTTACAGAGCTTCACTTACAAATTAGGGCAGCTTGTAACAGTATAAACTTGGCTCGCTGGAACAGAAGTTTCTTCTTTATTTTGGGGCTTGAATTGAACATCTTTGTGTAGAGATACATCTTGCAGTCTGTGAGGCTCATTCTGGCAAGAAGCTTCATGTTTTTAATTCAAAACTGGTGAGAAGCCTGTGCTTCTTTCTGGGACTTGTTTGCTTTCCTATCGGGCAAGAAGACCTCTAGGAAAGCAGAAGGCTTCAGGTGTCCGCCCAAAGGCATGTGGCAAACTGGGGAAGAGAGGTGGGGCAGTAGGAAGAGTCTGTGTTGAATATCAGCACCTGGATCAGTGCTGGCCATGCTGCTGGTAAAGGGGCATGTGAGCTTTTCTCGCCATGTTAGACGTGGGCTGAAACCCTGGACTTGGACAGTGTGTAAAGATTAACCTCTTGTTGTCTGGTCTGTTCCTCTCCTATAGAGTGAAAGCTGATCTTGTGGTGGGTTAAAATATCTGTCCCCCATTACCCATCACTTAGTTTGTTTTTTAATTAACTTACTCGACTCACAGAAAAAAAATGTTCTGTTTGAGGCACGGAGGGAACTGAAGTTACTGTGTGTGTTTCTAGTGCAGACAAAATACCAGAGAGGCTCTGAACCTTTAAAAATTTTGCTTTTGTACCATGTTAAATGTGATAGGCACCTGAATAATAATAAGGCAGTGAACCCAGCTTGATTATATCTTAATAGAAATAAGACAATGGTCCTTAATCAACTACCCTCCTGCCCAGAAGCCAAAACCCTTCCTATGCAGCTGAAGGGCTTGGGGAGAGCAGCCCTTCACTAATTTGGGATGAACCCCCAGGAGCAGCCTTGTGCATCCAGCCCCATCCCACAACAGTGCTGCACTCCTGTCACATGGCTCAACATCTTTGGCACATCTTCTGTTGTGTTCAGCTTGCTCGTTTCATGGGTAGAGCCTGCAGCTATGGGATGAAGAACTGTGATGGATCTTGGCAGGGGAGGACAAAGTCAAAGTAGCCAAGAAATAGTCATTTTGTTAGTTAAATCTGTACACTGTGAGGCTCTTACTCCTATCTATGTAGTGACTGTATCTCTAGTGGATTTAAATAGGGTCTCAAACAGTATAGACCTTGAAAAGTCATCTGAATACGTAGGATCCTCCAGTGCTTTTGTGCTTGTCCACGCAAATTTGCTTGTTCCTATGGCCCAAATCTAGGTCTCATGAAGGCAGCTTGTCAAAGCTCTGTGTGGTTTTTTAAGGCAGGGTTAGGTGGATTGTATTTTGGTGTATAGTAGCTACAGAGAATTCATCCAGCTCTCAATCTACCAAAATCACTTTCATTTGTAATGAGATTTTTTACTCTATACATGTTTATGAATACTATTGTATTCATAAACATGCTTTAGAAAGCCCACAAAAAAAAAGCAAATTCTAACTTTTACCTTTGCTTTTGGAGTAGAGGAAAAATCCCCCAAAACTAGTGGCTGAAACTAGAAGTATATGAATTTGAAATTTAATGCAATTTCAGCTCCTAAGTTTCCTCTTTCTGTATATTTTAAGACTAATACTTGATGTGATGAGCATTCAAAAATAGTTTCCTCCTACAAGATACTGCGTATTTTGATTAATTTCCTCTTTTTCTCCTTGAACTCTTATGTATAGAAGTCAGTGCTTTCAGGATACACTAAAGTGGCAAATGGTTACTTGATTTCAGATTTTTATAGGGGGGGAAGTTAATTTATTTATTTGAGGTTATCACTGGGCAATCTGGACTTGTTTAATGTGGAACTGTGACAGTAAATGATAAAAGAAGTAACACTTTTCAGAGCACATAATTGAAAATGTTGTGTTTCTTAAGCCTTTCCAGTGTCTCTCTTTCTTCCCTTTCCTACATCACTTTATTCCTTAGTTTGTCAAAGTCAATTTCAAGAAGCAGAAAACATCAGTAATATGGTAGAAAAAAGTGATTTCATAAAAAAAAATCCTATTGAAAGTCCCTTCCCTTTTGTTATTGTACATTCCAAAAACCATTAACTGTTAGGAAAGCTTTCTAAGAGAATTTAACCTTTCGTTTGTCTTTCTGATTCATTCCTAGATGACCTGAAATTAACATCTGCATACGATTTATTTTTTTTTAACCATGAAGTTAAGCGAGACACCTGAAATTGTCTGTATCTAATTTTGTATTTATCTTTTTTTCCAGAACACTGCAAAATCTCAGTAGGAGAATAAAGGTTCTACCATCCAGATACAGCACTGACCAGGCTGTACATTTTGAAATTGAAGCTTAATCCATGGTTTGACATCATACTTGTAGATGTAAAATGTAACATCATTCATCTCAAATATGTGAAATATGTGTTAGTTAGGTTAAATTAGATGATTAGTCATGTCTATGTTCATACCGCATACTAAGTATACATAGATGAGATGCTTAGCTCTGCATTGAGCTGAATAAGGAAAGGTAACAGGTAGTAAATGAGATTGTGTTCCTTTCCCACGTGAAATTTGAGCTAATGCTAGACAAAGAGCATGTTAGCATCTGCAGGGTTGTTTCACTGTTGCTATTATTTTATCATTCATGAAGCAGAATTCTCTGCTTCACTTTTCTGAGGACAGGCTTATCTGAATTCTGGAAGGGAAAGTGCCTCTGAGTCAGACATGGTCAGGGACAGATATGGTGGGAGTTTTGCATGCCACTTGCAAATCACATATCTCATCAAGAAAAAAAAAATCTCATTTCCTTGGGGCTCCCCTTGGATCTGGGCAGATTTTTGGATGTTTTCCTTGGTGTAAGAGTTCTGAATTTTGTTTTACAAGGTTTATGTCTTTTGAAAGGAGGTGGAGAGAAAAACCACATCTTAAAGGAGATGGAGAGAAAAACCACATCCTGCCCAGTTTTATCTTGGTTTTTGTCAGTCAGAAATACAAGATGGGCTGTTACCAGCTGCTTTTCAACTTCATGAAACTCCTCAACACAGATTTCCCATTGCAGGTTGTGCAGTTTCCTCCTCTCTAATTTTGGTTTTCATCCTGTATGAGCCAGTTCTGGAAATGATTCCTTTTACAAGGAGTAGGGCAATATCTTCAAAAATGATGTCTCAGTTTTCAGGGGAAATTTTGAAAATTTTTGAAAGCTTCTATTGAAGAAAAAAGAAAGGCACCCACAGTGCATCCCAAGAAATCTCTCGTGAAGAGGGGACACATGATGTTGAGTTCTTGACACTGAAAACATTTCAGGGAAAGACATAATTTATGAGGGACTAGAGGCCAGAGCCACCAGGGTTGCAGTAGAAACCTGTCTGGTTACCTGCCCTTGGGCTTAGAGTTACTGGGAATCCCAGTGAACAGAGCCTGTTGTTTTGGGAAAGCTGTCATGGAGATGAATAGGAGTCTGGGAACCATTCTGCTTATCAGTCTGACCAGTTAGGGTTTCCGGTTCTTGGAAGAGCTCATGCTGGCAGTTGAAAATGACTGAGTCTTCCTGTGAAGAAAGTCCATGGCACTTGCTGGTGGGCTTCCAGCTGCCCAGGACCAGGAGCTTGGAGCCTGTGTAGGACTGATGCAGGAAGCTCTGGCTCAGTTTGGGCAGTGAAGGCTTGTGTCAAACTGGGGGATGTTTGTCTCCCAGGAGGAGATAGCCCAAAGTACTGTCCTGCTTTGAGACTTTGCCAGGTTAAACCACCCTACTGAAATTCCTAGCCTGCAGCCTGACAACAGCACACAGGATTGTCTGATCTCTCTCCCCATTTGCAGGTTTTTGGCATCTAAGTCGATGTCCATATCTTGAGTCAGTGTTTAAACATGGCAAAAGCTGAGCAATTTACAACCAGTCCTGTTTGGATTAAGAGGTAGGTGATGGATCAATGTCTCAGAAGTGCTTGAGTTTTTCACTCTGCACATACAGGACATGTAGGACATGAATCAAATCCCATAATTAGAATAATAATAATTAGTCCTTGGGTTTTCATTACTCTGGCCAGCTGGCTATGCCAGCTGCTAGGAAATTGGATCATTATATCTATTGTATTCTTTTTCAACACAACTGGAAGCTGATGCTATCTACAGGAACGCCATCTGGCTGGAATATGGAGGCTGCAGGATAAATGAAGAGCTGGGGGTGCATGTATGTGGGTGACCACTATGTCTGAGCATTTTATCCCCAAACCAACACTCTAGTTCAGGCCTTCAGGCATTCAGTCTTGTTCTGAAAAGTTACTAGCCATCAATTCTGTGGCTTCAGATTCACCACATATCTCCATTCAATGTCTATTATTTAAGATGAAAAACTGAAAGATTAGAAACAAAATACAAAGCAAAGTGTGCAGCTCCACAGATGCTTGCAGTGAGGGATAACATTTGTAGCGGGTACACATAGGAGCATTGATGTAAGGAAGCTTTTTTCTTCTCTGAGAAGGCAAAAATGAGTAGAACTAGGTTTGACCTGTCAGAGCATCTGCCTCAGCAATTTCAAATGTGTGTTGTTAGTTGGAGACAATCCAGATTGCTAGTGGTATTGGAAGGTAAAAGGCATCAAAAAGGGATATTTCTTCCTCCTCTGCTTCTAATTGTGGAAAGGGAGGACAATATAAATGTGAAATAAAGTTATTGTGATTGCCAATCTTTTTTCTCCTGTTTAATCCTGGACGGGTGGATGTCTGTGCAGCCCTTGCCATGACTGGCAGTGGTCTTATTCAGTGACATTGATGTTATGTAGTAGCACACTACTGAACCCATATATATAAAACAAAAAAACAAACATAAAATCTTTTGATTTTGTTGGCTCAGAATCCATAACTTTCAAACAGTTTTAATAAGGAGCTTGAAGGCAAACTGATAGTGAAACCAAAAAAGCTTTCTTCATTTTAGTAACTTCCTTCCCCTGCTGTTGCAGTTGTCATCAGCAACAGGGAGTTGTTGTTGGTTGAAATCTACATTTAGCTGTTAACTTTTGGATTGAACACTGCTGAATGTGTTGTTTGTTGATTTGCATTTGTATTTGTGTGTGTGGTCTAAAGTCAGATTCAAGCCAAAATCCTAATAAATAGAAAACACAGCAAGCAAGCGTCTTCTCTACCATGAAAACATGCATTGATTCAACACATCCTTACTTCCCTTGAGAATTGAGAATTTTTCTGAAGTAACTAGTTTTTGATCTGATTTTTCAACTCACTCCTCTCCACCAGAAAGCCAGCAGCCTGGATAAATGGTCATCTCTGTGAATTTTCATGTTTATTAATCGTTGTCTTTACACACCTTATTTTCATTTATTAACAGTAGGATAACTTGCTTTTTTGCTGAAGAAAAACAACTTTTATGTCAGTGAAATGATCTCCAGGATGGGCAGGGTGGTGGGGTGGATGCAAGTGTACAGGAGCTGTGCGATGTCCTGTCCATGCTATAGCAGGACAGACAGACTTGGAAGGCTGCTGTGCACTTCCCCATCCTTAAAGCCTGTCTCAGAAGGGAGACAAACCTCCTTTCAGGACTGAAAATTAGCTATTGAATGTTTTTCACGAGGAATGACTTCAGAATTAAATATCAACTGATGCTCTACCAGACTTCTAAAAGAAAAAAAAAAAAAGGGGGCTGTTCTTTCTATTGAAAAATTTGCATGAAATACAGGAGTTTCCAACAATTAGCCTGATTGCTAATAGTGGTTTTCCCCTTCCTCTTGGCAACATGTCAGTTAAGGTGTATCTCCAACCACCCCTGCCCTGTATTTACTGTAAACTTTCAGGAGTTTTGTCTTAAGCTTGAGGTAAACTGTGGAATTATGACATCAGTACCTTATGCAAAGTTTTGTGGTGACAGTCACGTCAGAAAATTTTTCTCATATGAAAAATATTTTCAAATTGGATGAAAAATGGTGACGCTTCCTGCCCTCAATGAGTCCTGTTCCCATGGTGCCGTGCGAACTCTCCCATCTGTGTGGGAGAGAAAGAGACGCAGCACTTCCCTTCTGGTTGCTTTTCTACTGAACCGATGCCAAAGGTTTCATGTTGATTGACTAAAGAAAAGCACCACTTCAGCTTCCTCAGCCTTCAGGACAAAATTCTCCAGCACGGAAAACTTCTGCTGAGTGCACCTGGGACCTCCCCACAGCAGCTCCTGGATGCTGCTGAAGGCCTTTGTGGTAAAAAGCTGATCTGGTGAAAATTCGGCAGTGCTAGATGTGTCCAGCTTGCTGGTTCACTGGTTCACAGCTCTGCTTTTTCTTGGAGGCCCCTCAAACAAGCCCTAAATAAAAGGTGTTTACCTTTTGGGAAAGCGTCATACTCAGCCCAGGGCTCAGATTTCAAGGAAATATGCAGGAATAACAACTCTGGGTCCCCTACCACTAGCTCTGAGGGACTATGTCCAAAATGGCCTCTCCAGTTTGCTTTCCTCATGCATGAAGTTAAGCTGAGGGGTTTTCTTTTAAGCTGGTATCTGTCCACATTATGCTGTTTTAGAGGCCTTTTTGTTTTTTTAGGCCAGGTTACTCATGTGTGATAGCTGCAGTAGGCAAAGGCTGTGCTGGTCCTGATGCCTTGACCTTGCCCGCCATCCCACAATGCTGCTGTCAGCTCAGGCCAGCCCCACACAGCCTGGCAGCCACCGCTTGCTTTGTCTGCTGCTGGCCCTCCACGTGAGCAGGTTAAAAGGGGACTGGAAGGAGCTCTTTCCTGTCCTTGCTAAGAAGAGCAAAGCTTACAAAAATGCCCCAGAAGTGCCCCATAAAGGTGTGGGCACACAGTAGTGCTTTGCATAGCGCAGTAACTTTGTGCTGGCAGCGTGCATGTGATTCAGGCATCTTGCATCAGCCCTTTCACAGCCTACATGCCTTTTCTACCTGTAGGTCAAAGAAATTCGGGGTTCTCCTTTTTTCTAGTCACTGTTCACATGCTCTCTCTATAGCCAAGGTCTGCTTACATTTCCCCAAGATTGTGAAACGTTACCTCTAACTCCTACTTGTTTAGAGTGGAGATAATGGATCCTAAAATCTGCATTAGCCAATTGGCCTCAGCAAGCTTCAGCCCTCCCGTTGTTTGCAGTGCAGCAGACCCAGATAGGTATCTGCTGTCATTTCCCACAGCCAGCAGTATGGAGAGACAAAAATGACATTGTGTAATGGCAAGCTACAAGATCAATGTACTGAGAAGACTGGGGAGTCTTCAAACACTGTGAAGTTACTTAGTGATTTACATTTAGAGAACTGGATAGCTATCTGTATCCAGATTCACAATGGAATCCATTTATTAGCAGATCCTACCTTGTTTAAAGAGACAGCAAAGCTTTTCATAATAAAATCAACCTCCTGCGAGTCTTTCTGTAATCTGCATTAGGGAAAGAGGAGGGTCAGTGCTGTTCACACATTAATGCATTTGATTGCTGAGCACCAGCAAACACACAATACAAAAATTGCTGAAAAGGTCCAAATAACTTACATTGCTCTATGCAGCCTGTTCTGACTAAGGACAGAGATACAGGAAATGATTTACTGTGCTTCTACTAATGTGCAGAACTTGCTGTGCTAGTTTGACACTTAATTGTATGAATAATTTGATTGAAATACAGATATTACAGGAGAGCCTTTAATGTCTCATGTCTTGCTTCCAGGAACAAACTTATATACTGACTGTACTGAATAACATGAAGAACTTATTTCAAGATTTGAGTTTCAAAACAGTTTTCTCTATCTTATCAGAAACTCTAGAAGCAGAGTAAGTGCAACTGCAGTGTTGAGAACAGTGTATCCATCAACAAAGCTTCTAGCATTTTATTGAAAGTAATCTGAAGGCAGAGCAAGGATTATGATGCAAACCAGAACAGTTAAGTACCTTGATCTCTTGAGTAACTTTGACTTGAAAACAACCCTGTGTGGCCTGATGGAACTGCTGATGGGTGATGGACAGCCTCAGTGAGGCTCGAATCAAGTTTCTTTGAATTCTGCAGATCTGGCTGGTCTGCTTCAAGCCTATAGCCTACAACTAGGGGATATTTCCTAGCAAAGAAAAAGGATGCAAAAGGGATGCATGCCTTAGTGGCCTAGAGTTTCCTCTTAGCAAAGATGAGGGCTAGCTATCGTCACCATGTGGAGGGAGGAAGGGCTGAGATGAAGCAGCTTCTGTCCTTCTGCCTGGGGGAGCTGACATGGTGCTTCCACAACTGTCACTTAGGCCTGTATTTCATGGTGGCTAAAAATACCTCCAGTGCTGACTGCTGGGGTGGATCATGAGAGCACACACACTTTTGCATGGACATTGGCTACAGTAGTCCAGAGACTGCAATTCCTCTCCTTGCTGACTTGCAGTGCTGCTGATGGGGATCTATGTACAGCCAGCATACGGTCTGGTATGTAACAGATACTGTTTTTCCAAAAATTGAAACTCTTCCTAGATCACATCTCTGCGTCAAGCTAGCTATGACAATGGAAGCAAGTGCTACTGCTTGGATCACTGCTTCTGCATGCTGCAAGGCACGATTTGACCTTTGTACAGATATTTGTTTTTCTTCGTTTGCAATGAGAATGGATACACAACACAATACTAATGTCTACATGACCAACAGTAATGCAGTCAGTATTACAGCATAGGTTAACACATTTAAACATGGACTGTTTTGTCATTGTAAAAATGCAGGAATACTGGTAACTTATTCATGAAGATGAATTTATAGTGCGTAAATATTTGCTAAGTCACTGGTTGTTAAGTTTGAGGAAACGGTTCATGCGGTCAGTGTGGTGATACTAACAAACTTCTCCTACGGTGAAATATCATTGCATATGTGCAATAAGTCTTTGTCAAGGATTGATGACATACTGCGCTTGCTCACTGATGTGTGCAGACAGTATCATGTCTACAGCATAGGCTCACAAAACAGCTCAGGTTGAAGGAGACCACAGGAGGCTTCTGGTCCAGCTCAGAGCTTGTCACCTCAGAGGTCAGAACTTGTTGCTCAGAGCTTGAGCCAATAGGGTCTTCCAAATCTCCAAGGATGGAGACAGGATAGCCTCCCTGGGCAACGTGAGCATATGCAATACTTCCTCCCACTCAGAATGAGCAGCAGTGCTCTGTCACTTCTACCCAAACTGCACTGTAATATTTGTTCCCAAAATAAATTCTGTCACTGATAGTGAGTGCTCAAACTGGGACTATAACATATTTTGGTTTCAAACCCATTTTTATTTTTCTGGTAGCCTCCTAAGTAGGTAAATTCCTAGGGAACTAAAATTATGGAGAAAAATGTTAGGTAATGTGTTTTATACAGAAATGTTAGAAAAAATAAAATAGAATAAAACGGGAGAGAAAAAAAAATAGAATAAAAACAAGCTCGATAAAATGCATGACCAGTGCCTGATGAGTACAGAGATGGTTGGTAAGAGGAAAGGTGACAGGAATCTGCTTTGTGGACGTGGGCTTTCCATGTTTCAGAAAATAGGATGCATGGGCTGAACTCTTTCTTAAGACAGCTTTTTTTTTTTCTTCTTTTTTTATGAGCTGCTTTTCAAGATCAAGTTCTGCAGTCTGTGGGGAAAAAAATGAATATACTGTTTCTGCTCCATTCTGTCTCATATTTCAAGGTCCATAGATCTTGGACACATCAGTCAAAATTCTTGCTTTCATGTTCTTGCCTTGCAAAACAGAGGCAAGAACACCCTTTTCTTACCCAGACATTGCTCCATATGTGTACGTGGCAAGCTGTCCATGGCAAGGACATCTCATTTCTTGCAAAACAAACCCTCCAACTGGGATGAGCTGTAGTGAAGAACAGTTCCTGGAGGGCCAGTGAGCTATCTGCTGCTTCTCATTGTCAAGTTTTCAAAAGAAAATAGTCCTCATTTGAAGTTGCTGAGAATGGTAAGGTTATGGTGCTCAAATAGATTTGAGTGGATTTTCTTTTCTTTAAAACAAACTTTTATTAAAAATTCATTTTACAAAGGACTTTCAAAGAAGTCCTGGTCATAGCATCTTTAGAAAATGCTTCTTATCTATAGATATTTTAAGGAGGCTGCAGATTTAGAGGCCACAAATGGACTTGGCTATTCCTATAGTCTCTGCTAAAGTCTTCAAGAAAAACTGCTTGATTTATTTCCCTTGGCCTAGATATGATGTAAAAGAAAAATGATTTCCTAAGACCAAGGAGATAGTCAAAGTATTCTTACTCATCCTTGCTTATGAGACAGTTTTATTGCTTTTATTTCAAGGAATAAACTGAATTCCACCTGTTTTCCATCCCTGTTGTAGAATTATTTTCTATGTAAAATGTTGATCATGCGCAATATAAACAAAGCGAAGGTGATTTATATTAGCTACCCTAAGAGGAAGTGTCACAGAATGAAACATTACAACGTATTGCTCAAGGAGGTGAAATTCAAGTCAAAATCATTCTTCTGATTACAGCTTTTTACAATGTTGACATATTGCTTAAAAAATTGTGAAAGCTTTGACATTGCTGGCTTTGTTTTCAGCCATTTTTTTTTTTTTTAATAAACCAGTCTATTCAAACTGTATTAAAAATGCACAGTCAAGAATGAGATTGTGTTTTATATTGATTAGCTAGTTTAATCTAAAGTCTACTTTGCATCGGCACAACTTTTAAGTAGGGATGGGTAGGCAGCTTTTCTAATAGAGATGTTTCAAGAAATACACACAAGATGTTACCGCTGGAAGCTTTTTACTGGTATAGTTGGAAAAATAATGGATTTCTTAAAAGCTGGAAAAAGTTTCAGGTTAATCTAACAAATATTTTTCAAGTTTAATGTCAGTATGACAGAGTTTGGTTGCAACACTTGAAGTTTAACTTTGACATCAGGACTTTTTTCACAGGAGAATATTTCTCAGTGACACACTTCAAATGAAATACAGCAAGTGTTGAGTATTGGGTTTTGGGAAAAGAATCACAGAATCACAGAATCACAGAATCACAGAATGGCCACGGTTGGAAGGGACCTCAAGGATAATGAATCTCCAACCCTCCTGCCACAGGCAGGGCCACCAACCTCCCCGTTTAATACCAGATCAGGCTGCCCAGGGCCCCATCCAGTCTGGCCTTGAACACCTCCAGGGATGGACGGGGCATCCACAACCTCTCTGGGCAGC
>JAOWBP010004015.1:539007-570411 GCA_028571105.1 Tragopan temminckii
TCACCCCGCAGCCTTCTCTTCTCCAGGCTGAACAAGCCCAGCTCCCTCAGCTTGTCTTTGTAGGGGAGGTGCTCCAGCCCCCTGATAATCTTTGTGGCTCTCCTCTGGACCCTCTCCAACAGCTCTCTGTCATTCCTGTACTGGGTGCTCCAGACCTGGAGACTGTAAGCCAGATGGTGCCTCACAAGAGCAGAGTAGAGAGAGACAATCACCTCCTGTCCTTGCTGGCCACCCCTCTTCTGATGGAGCCCAGGATACTATTTGCTTCCTGAGCTACAAGAACACACTGCTGGCTCATGTTGGAGGATTTTTGGCTGAAACGATTGACACAAATTCTGGAATTAGACTGCAACAACTAGAACATCAGTCAGTTTCAATAGCTCACCTCTGAACCGCAATCTGAGTCTACCTTGGAGTTATGAGCAAGCATGTTGATCACAGTTGGCTCGTTGGCTGGCGCAGATCAGTGGATTTGTTTTGTAGTTGGAGCTGAGCTGGGAGCCAGGGATTTATGTGTTTAACCTCAATTTCTGCCTCCTGCTGTCGCTTAGAATAAGAGAATCATAGAATGACTTAGGTTGAATGACAATTTAAAGATCACCTAATTCTAACCCTCTGCCATGGACAAACTTTCCAATCACTAGATCAGGCTGCCCAGGGCCCTGTGCAACCTGGCCTTGAATGCCTCTGGGGACAGGGCACCCACAACCTCTGCGGGCAACATGTTCCAGTGCCTCACCACTCTCTGAATAAAGAATTTCATCCTAACATCTAACATAAACCCCCTCTCTTTTGGTTTATAACCATCCCCCCTTCTCCTGTCACTATCACACCATGTAAAAAAGTCAGTTCCCCTCCTGCTCGTAAGCTCTCTCCAGGTACTGGAAGGCCGCAGTGAGGTCTCCTGGGGCTTTCTCCAAGATGAACAAGTCCAGCTTCCTCAACCTTTCTTCATAGGAAAGATGCTTCAGCTCTCTTATCATCTTTGTGGCCCTCCTCCAAACCTGCTCCAACAACTCCACATCCTTCTTGTTACTGGGGGCCCCAAGCCTGGGCACAGTGCTCCAGAGGGGAGCAGTGACCTCCCTCTCCCTGCTGCCACCCCTCTTTTGATGCAGCCCAGGGTACCATTGGCCTTCCAGGATGCAGGAGCGCATTGCTGTCTCATGTCCAGCTTTTTGCCCTCTAGGACCACCAAGTCCTTCTCCACAGGGCTGCTCAATGAGTTCTTCTCCCAGCTTGTACTCCTGTCTGGGATTGCCTTGACCCTTTGTGCTCTATCAGAGCGTATGTAAATAACAAATGGAACAAGTGGACTTCTGCTGGTCCAAGACCTAGTAGGGCAGATTCACAGACTTGAAATATTTTTTGCAGTGGACTAACCTATCCACATTTCTTCAATTTTGTGCCGGCCAGGGCTAATTTGTTCAGTCTGCACTGCAGAATGTTTTGCATTTCTTCCATTTCTGATTTTGTTCCTCTTAATTTTATCTACCTATCTGTCTGTCTATCTATCTATCTATCTATTGTATGGGTTGGCAGAATACCCAACCTTTCTACACTGTTTTGAAATCAAGACTTTTCTAATAAAAGTGATCAAACTGTTGTCTGCAATCAAATAAAATATTTCTTTTTTGCTAACTTTCCAAAGCCTAGAGATGTTTCTTTTCTATCTGAACTCATTCTCACTATTTCATTTAAGCAGTTCAAAGTAAAGTGTGGTTTTTTTGCTTCTGCAGCTGGAACTTTATAAAAAAAAAATCAAACTTTCCACAAGTATATTTAAATAAAATTTGCTGGAGCCATAATTAAAATTAGCTTTCAAAGAGTTGAGAAGTCTCTTAATGAAAATAAAGCCTTGATTTTATTCTTTTATCCACCATAGTAGAAACCTTCTTATTTCAAGTACTGGTAAATCTTGCAGTTCAAATCTACTGCTTTTACTTGCTTTGGTCATAAACAATGTTGAGTGCCCAGTAACTCACAGAACTGCTCCAGGTATAAGGAACTTGAGGTCTCTCTGGATCACAGTAAGGTCAACACTAAATTCAGACCATGAATTTATCTAGACGGATCTTCAAAACTTCCAAGGGTGGAGGTGAGGCAACTGCTCAAGATAAGTTGCTGCTGTTCTTGAACTGCTTTCATGGTTAAAAAATGTATTCTGTAACGCAATCTGAATACCTCTTCTTTAAGTTTGTACTGGTTGTCTTCTGCCATGTCCCACTGAGAAGGGCCTGGCTAAACATTCTCACCTTCGACTCAGTGAGATAAGTACTTTTTCTCCTCTTCCAGGTAATTGATACAGATATTAAAAACCAGGACAGACCACTGTGGTACCCTACCACAGGAGCTAGGAAAGAATCCCTTAAGACAGGAGGACATCTGTTGCCCTCCCTGCATTCACAAGTGTAGGCATTTCACCGCAGGAGACAATCATGTTTGTCAGGCCATGCTGTTCCCAATCATCATGTTTTCCCTTATTTGTCCAGAAATGTACTCCAAGAGGGCTCACTCCATGGCTTTTTGGGTATTGAAGTGATGATGTCTGACCTATGCTATCCCCATTCTCCTCTTTGTCCATTCTGCAGGTGGATTTACTGCGGGTAGTGCTCAGCTTTTCAGTTGTCTGTGTCCTCCTCTGATCTCCAAGACATCTCAAAGCTGACAGAAAGTGACCTTGCAAGGGCACCAGCCAGCATTCTCAGCTCTGGTGTATGTGACATATCCCTTGTATTTGTATGGACCAAGATTTGTCAGGAACCCCTAACTTGGTCTTCTTGCCCTACTGCTAGATTTCATCTTTGAACCCTCTTCCAAAACTCAAGGGCCTATGAAAATTTCCTGGTGGGATATGAGACAAGACATTGGTACCTTATTCCAATCTAATCAACTACCTTGCTTAGCAGTGGGCACACATTTTTGTGTTAACCTTTTTACTGCTCATGTTGTTGTAGAAACTCTTCTCATGGCCCCTGGCATTCCTTACAAGTCTCAGCTTGAGATGAGCTGTGACCTTCCTGGCATCATCCTTGCACACTTAGGCCATGTTTCCAAGTGCCTCTCTCGTAGCCTATCCCTGCTCCCAGATCCTTTTTGGTTTGAGCCTCAGCATAGATGAGGCTGCCATACATCCCCAAAAGGTGCTTCCTTTATTTATGAGTAAATACTTTTTCAGTTTTGAGAAGAAACAAAGTACAAAGACAGTTATTTCCTTCTGTGTTTATGTCTAAGAGCAAATCCTGACTTTTTAACTTCTGTTTTCTCATTGTAGTGGATAAGAGTAGTGTGTTCAGCTTCTTACCTGACTGTTAACCCTGGTAAATATTCAAGTGAATATTTGGATGAGTAGTGCATCTGAATCATGAGTTGCTAGGAGGGAGTATTTGTAGTTGCCATTGATGTTTATAGAAATGAAGAAACATAGGAAAGTTTGCTTACACGCAGAAGAGAAAAGTTTTTAAAAGTGTTTATTCTAGAAGGCAGAGTTTAACTCTTATATGATTATGTGATGCTGTTGATATTCTACAGGCCCAGGCAGATCTCTGAATGCTTTTTCAAGGGCCATAGTGACCTTTACATGCTATGTTTAATGGCAACCTAGAGAAAAAGAAACATTATTTGCATACATTCTAGGATAATTGATTAATCCATGTTTACATATATAGTGAGTCATCAGATAAGTGCTAAAACTCTAAGAAGATAATGTTCACAACTTTGCAAAGTTCTTTTGCAAAGAACTCCGTGTTGCTACTGTTGTGTGATATTTTTATACCCACTGTATTTAAAGAAGGTGCATTCAAGAAGGATGTGGTCAAGCATCAAACAAATTAAAGGATTAAAGCCATTTTCCCTGCTCTTGTTACAGTCAACATGTTGTGGGAATTAATTGCTATAAACATTTAGCTTCCTAGAGTTCTATGAATATGCAGCGCTCAGAAAGGTAATTCATGTTTTCATATAGTCCTAGGTACTTATTCCTGTTAGCTTCACAGGTGACATAATGGAACTAATTTCTGTGTGCACAGTTAACTGTGCAACTAGTGGAAATTGGATGATTTTGATCCCATGGTATCTGTTAAGACTGGTGGAGTGTCTTTAGAAGGTGGCTCAGTATCCTTGTGAAGAGGGTCTTGAAATTTATTTTAATTAGGAGACTTGTGATGAACAGACACAGTGTAGCATTAAATTGCATATAAAAACAACCAGTTTCTTGTTAAGTATTACAACAGTATCACAACAATATCCTAGGTTTTCCTTTGTCCTTCTGAACTGTAGGTGTACATGTTGAACATGAACAGGAAAGTAAATATACTATTTTTTCTGCAGTGAGTCTTGTCATGAGAGACTTCAGAGTTGCATTATAACACACGGCTATAGCAACTAGAGTTGCATTATAACACATGGCTACAGCAACTAGATGATGAAATCAGTCTTTCAACAGCTGTTGGTCCCAGTCACTATTATTTCTTATTCCTGATGCTGACATTTTTGAATCTTTTTCATCAGAATCTGTAGTCTGTGGCAAATTTTGAAAGCCTGTTTATCTTGGAATTGCAAAAAAACCAAGTTCAATACAAACTGAAGGTGCTCAAATTTTCTGGAAATTGAAAATGTTGAATTTTGACAAGCTGTATGTAGCAGTCTTTTCTCTCAGCAATACAACCAGACTGAGCCAATGCTCAGTGTGGTCCTGTGACAGCAGCAGGAAAACAATAGTAAGTGATATGAAAGACCTATTTGGCTGCTGGGGTGTGTGTTTGTGGCGGGTGTTGGTCACTTCCACCTCCCTGAAACTCATAATTCATTTCAAAGGCTTTTTCCATTTCATAACCTCAATGGAGATGTCTCAGATGAGAATATTTCTAAAATTCCCTTGGCAGGTTATTGCAGTTTTATAGGTAGACTTTATAAGCAATACTTTTGTGAGCATGCTAAGCCCTTAAACATATATATATTTGTTAAAGCTTTTGCATGAGATAATGTGAGCTAATGCAGGTTCTGTAATAACTAGATGAGATAAAATGGACTTCCCCTCAGATGTGACAGCAGAGGGACAGCAGAGGGAAAAAAAATAGACAAGCAAAATGAAACCCTTGCACAGCATAGGCATGTTAGTTCTTGCTTCTCTGCCTTGAAAATGGAGGTCAGAACAGCTGATGTTGCAGACACTTGAATTTGATAGTTTGTTTTTTTTTTTTTATGCCAGCTGTTCTTAACATCAGTACTTTCCTTTTGTTCACACCCTAGGGTTGATGTTTTGCTGTCACTTGTGTGGCTGGTTTTGCTGGCACTTCAGGACATATATTAAAATAAGGTATGGTTTCGTATTATAATGATGACCTTATTGTCTTGCATTTATTTATGGCTAGTAATCACTGAATGACCTTTCTTCTATTAATTATGACTAATTATTAAATCTGTTTGTGCATTAGGCTTCCCCAGTACATCACTGCAAAATTTTATTTTATAAGTTATATGAAAAAAACCCTATCCTTTACTTTAAAATTGCATTGGGTAATTTGAATAGCTATCAAGCTGTGTTGTGAGAAACAGTGACTGCTCCAGAGCTGGACACCTTCTGAATGCCATCTGGTCAGACCTGCATCTTGCAGGACTGAAGCAAGCACTCTGCAACCTGACCTGCTTTTACAATGAGGCTTAGACAGAGACCTCCTGAGGCATTAGGAGCCTGTTTGTCCCACCAGCCCAATCTCCTCCAAATTGGCTACTCTTATGTTATGTTGTTTATTTTCTGTAGGAATGGTTCTGTTTTTTGTCATCCTTATATTTCTGTTTTTACTTTTGCTCTTTTCTTTGTATCACTTTTTTAACGGATGGGGAACTGGTAAAAGTCCAAGGGTCCCAGTTGTTTCTATTACTTTTCCCATGGAACATATCTTCCTTGCAGACCTTTTGCCTTCTGCTGCAAACTAGTTAACAGGCAATATGAAAATCAGATAAATTTCTGTGGTGTGTTGAGTTCTGCTGTCATATTTGAATAATGTACAGTGCAAAGCTGTGCTTATGAGAAAAAATTCACCAGCTATAACTTTGCTGTTCTTTAATATTCTCTAACAATCCACTCCTAACAGCACTGGTTCACACTGAACGCTCTTCCTTTAGTCAGCTAACCTTGAGAACTGCACCAAGAGATCACATAATGGCGCCTGGAAATGAATTACTTTGTGTCACTAATGACTTCTGCTTTTGAACTGGTGAGCTACCAAAGGATTATTGTTTTACTTTATCTTCAGTTTCAAAATTCAGCCAGTATTTGGTATTTCGTTTAGGGATTTCAGCTTATGAAAAGGCAATTATTATTTACTGTCATTCAGAATGACTGCATAAATACCAAAGAAATAACGTTTTCCATCAGGAATGAGACTAGGAATATTTGAGGAAAGGCTTTCAGGCTTTAGATTCAGATACTTCTGCTGTACTTACCCACAGATCCTAGATTGTCTGTTAGACTGACCCGATATGTAACTCTGGTAAAAGAAAGAAATTCATTGAAGATTCACGAAAGACAGTCTCTGAAAGTTAAAGTTTCTTTAAATTCAGACTATTAATAAATGCAGTGCATAAAATTGAAGTTATTCAGCAACAGTAAATTATATTTCATATGTAATCGACTATGCTATAGTTTTAAAAACATTTCAGGTGTCATCATTAGAAGTCTCTTAGTGCTTGTTTGGATGCTAGTTTATAAGGTGTATGTGCTGTTTATGATATATACTGCAACATGATAATTCTCACTTGTGAAAGACAGTGTTTCAAAGGGGGATGGTAATGTGAAAATTTATGATCAACATATAACATGAAACCAAAAAGATAGAATTAGTGAAGGTAGCGAAAGGGCTTTGGTTTAATGGACTAGAAAGCTTTATCCGACATTGGTGCTTGCAGTCTCAGCCACGTCTGGGTTCTATCGTGCTAGCCAGAAGCGAAGCAAATGGAAAAACAATTAGTCTGCATAGCTGCATTTTTCTAGAAGTCATCATTTTTTTCCTAGTAGTAACCAGACAATGTCAGAGTCTGGGGAGTTGAAAAAAAATTTCTTTTTGAGTTATTGCTGCTGTTCCATAAAATGCTGAAACAAGTGGGTTGTTATGCAGCTATTCATGAGATAGATGAGAGGAGGCATGGCTATGAAAAACTTTTCAAGTATCATAATACATCTCCTTGCTGTCTATGCCTGTGTGCCTTTCATAGTCTACCTAGTCTCCAATTTGTAGGCTTTTGGGCTGTGAAGCAAAGGAATTTTATTTTGTTAGAGTTCTCACAATTCTGGTTTATGATGATGTGATAATACTTCTCTATGAAATGCTTTACTCTGGGCAGTATCCTGTTGCTTGAATGACAGCATTAATATCTGAGAGGACAGAAATCATTTCTACTTATGATCTGTACCATCTTTTGGTTATTCTGTACATTCAAAACCCTCTAAAAGAGGTTGCTATTCTTAGTTATTTAAAGACCAATCCTAAAATTTTCATTTTATTTCATCACTAACAATTGACTCATATTTTTCCCCCCATATGCTAGTATGACTTATAGATCATGCAGCTATAGCAAGCATTATGATTTCAGAAATTTTAGGAAGGTTTCCAAAAACCAAAGCACTTCAGAAAACTGAGATGCTCTGAATCATCCTTTGTAGGTACACAGCTCTGTCCACAGACAGAGAAGAAAAGGTTCCTTTTTGGGACATCTAAGTCACAACTAAGTTGGATTCCTAAAGCAGGAGGAGAAGGATTGGACAGGAGGTAGACCACAGTTTGCTTCTTTTCCTTGGGAGAATATTCCTGGGATTTGTCCGTGTCAAAGTGCTGGCCCTGCCATGGTGGATGATTTCGTTGGCCTGTATTGTAAAACAGCCCATACAGGGCTCACAGCAGAAATTCTTCCTCTTGTGGGAAGTGACCATAGGGGTTCTTCTACCCAATCAGTGTAATTCAA
This sequence comes from Tragopan temminckii, assembly GCA_028571105.1. NCBI lineage: Eukaryota > Metazoa > Chordata > Aves > Galliformes > Phasianidae > Tragopan > Tragopan temminckii. The sequence goes on from JAOWBP010004015.1 coordinate 546,970, forward strand.
AAATGGACACACTGTTTTGAACCAAAGCTTTTTCTAGCCCTGTACCCATCTCCTGCCTGGGAAAGAAGCCCTGTCTTCACAGCCTGATGTGGTTTCACACTCATAACACATAATGATTTTTTCTGTGCACTTATGCAGCTCCCCCATGTAATTCTTCCAGTTTATTCTGGAGACCAGAAGGTGACAAATATCTCCCAACAATGCATGACCCTTGCTGCAAACCTCTTTTACATCCTCTCTGGCCCCTTATGTCTTATGTCGGAGCACAGTGACCCCCCCAGTGAGGTTTTCTCACTGTGTGCTTAAGCAAGCCTCATCCAGCTGATTTGCAAGTGGGCTCCACGAGGACAGATTGATGGATTCCTGTGGCTTTTGTGCCCATTTACTTCAGTAAGATAGGAGATGACAAATGCATGAAGCTTGCCTATGGATGTCACCTGTTGGTGTGATGCTCCTGGAGACCCTTGCATCAGCCCTTGAAACTCCTTCCATGCAGGGACTTGCGTGGTTATCTGGTGGGTGTGCGCTGCGGGGGCTGCTGCATCCCAAAGGAGGATGACGTGCTGGACTCTCCCAGCTGTTCCCAGCATCTGGAAAATCTATTCTCCTCACAGGAAAGTGTCAAAGGGCTGGAGGCCCCTTGTGTGGTTATTATCTGAAACACGTTTGGCTAGTTTCTCTGACAGAAATACATCTTAAAAATCGAAATTGGCATTTTCCTTCAAATCTTTTGGCAATGTTTTGTAATGAGAAAAATGAGTGCCATTGGCTCAGCACTTGCAGGGACAAAGCACTGATCACTGGGGCACTATGTGTACTCCGGGTGGAGGGTGTGCCATATAAAGCACACCACATATTTTTCCCCTACTGTTGGGAGAGTGAGTTTTGCATTGTTTCCTTAAGGCCTTTGTGGCCCAGCTTTCCTGAACTGGCGGCTTCTGGGGGGAAAATTTTCTGAAAAAGTGATCAAAACCCTGTTGGGCAACTCTGCTGCTGGGGAGAGGAGAAAAAGTAAGGGAAAAAAGGCTGAAAAATAAAGGACCAGGGAAAGGGGAGATAGGAATAGGACTAAATGGAAATAGGTGACTGTAGCATAAGGCAAAGGAATTAAAAGTGGGGGAAGGTGCTGCAATGAGAAGATGTGAAGGGCATGCTCTGCCTGTGGTGTCCCCGTGGATGTGCTGGCCAAACATGCTGGCCTGAGGCAGTCCCCAGTGCAAACGGAGGCCCCAGCACAGCTGCAGCCCTCCTGACCCAACAGCCGTGGTGCCAGGTTGTTCACACAGCTGGGCCTCGGCAGACTGCTTGCTTCCGCCACGACCCACACTCAGGATCTTGTCTGCCTGACCTCACACTGTGCTTTCACTGTTTTTTCTTCGTCCAAGACTGCCTTTCTGCTGCCATTCTTATTTTGTCCTCAGCTTTTTTTCCTCCTTTTTCTATACTGCCTCCTGCCCTTTTTGTTCCACCCTTGACTCAGCTCCCTTGCTATTTTTTCCCTCTACACATGTAGATACTCAGTGTTTACATTGATACTTTGCTTCTCATCTGTGTTTTGTCGTACTAGAAAGGAAACCCATTGCATAGAAGTCTGTGTTTTTCTTAGCTTCCACACCACAAAACCTGCTCCCCACAGAGGTCTCTGGGCACCAGGACAATATAAATAGCAATAACTAATGGAGTAGCGCAGGCACAAAAAAAGATGGGAGAGCTACATGGGGCAACAGTTTGGGAGTGCACGCAGCCATTAACAGGAGGCCATCAAGGTATCTCTCCTGAGCTGCAGAAGCCCTTACTGCTTCAGACTTGTCTTAGCTTATAGGAGTTACTCAATTGACATATGGGCAGAGCTGTGGCTATTTCAATATGGAAACAATCTGCACATGAGTTTAATGAGCAATAGCCACGAATGGAAGTAGGAGCATTGGCCAGGTTTTTGCAAGGCCTGTTCCACTGCCACTAGCCAATGAACAACTAAAGTGCTTTTCCATACAGCAGTGTCTATCAACTTACATCTGCTGTCAGTACCTGACAAACAAGCTCACAAAGCAATGCCTCTTCCTGTAACTTCCTTCCCAAATGTCCCTACCTTAAAAGGGGGATTTCTGGGTTTCCTCTGACATCTGTGGTGGTGCATAGTGACACCAATGCCAAGAGCAATTGTGGTACTTCAGGAGGCAATGAACTGAGGGGTGACACTGGGCTGTGATGACAAGTGTCTTCTGAGTTTCTGAGGATTTTGCACCTGCAGAGAGCTCCAGCGGAGGAGAGGGCAATGAGGAGCAGAAGGGTACAATGGAACAAGGTCTGGCGGCTCTTCCACCCACAGCTGGGAGCCATCTGCCTTCTCCAGGTCCTTGGAATAATTGCCAAGCAGCTCTCCCCAGCAGCACTATGGTAGTGCACTGGCACTTGAGGTCAGGCCCATTGCTACCAGGCTTCAGCAGGTTTCACTTCTAGTGACCCAGGTTACGTGTCTGAGGAGATGTGCACAGGAGATACCACAAATTTTCTTACACCTTGGATTGGCTGGGATGATCCTCTTGCACGTTGTGATGCTGCTGTGATCTATGACTGCAGCCTCTCACTGCTGACACTGTAAAACTGCAGATGCTCTATGGTGGCAGCCCCAGGGACCACAGCATCCCATAGATGGGTATTTTTAGGTTTGTATTCCCAAGTTTCTCATACATCTGAGATCACTTCCAGGCAGCTTCCATTTTCCATCAAACAAGCATTGTCAGACTGGCTTCATGGTGACTGGAGCTGGTTCCAAATGGGCCAGGCCACTGGACACTGCAGTGCCCAGTGCTGTGTATGTGCTGTGTATGGCTAAAATGGGCTTGGTATAAACAGCTGGCTGGTCAGTTGCTGTATAGTTTGTAAGTCTTTGTAAGAAAGGATGTCATAGTAGTCTAGAACAAACAAACACGTTTTTTCTTCCTTGTCAATTTAAATGCACTTATTTTGCTTCCCAGAGACAGTTTTGCATATCTTTTTGTGCTTGGCAATGACTGTATTTTGTATGTTTAGTGAACTTTAAGAGCTTTCTCTATATACCAGTTCACTTGAAGACAATATAAAATATCTCCAACCTTTCCTTATGCTTCCATCCCCAAGACAACTTACACATGCTATTTTATGCATCTTTTTTCTTTGGTAATGTAAGGGCCACCATTCAGGTAGTGCAATGTGATTTTGTCCAGAGCACTTCTTTTCAGAGCCTGTTGGGCCTGGGAGTATGCTGTCCTCTCCTGGCATGCTGTCTCAGCCAGCTGTCCCTAATAACAGTATTTCAGGCTTTTTTTGCATGGCATTCATAGTCTCTTTTTTGTAAAAGATCCCCCTGACAGCTTAAAAGACTGGCATGAGCAATGTGTATCTCTGGACTTGGATCTTCAGCACTTCTGTTCACAGTGCAACTTCTCATAGGAGAGGGGCGAGTCTGGCTTAGCAACCTGCATGTTTCCTGCTCCCTTCCACTCTTGAAGCCAGGAAAGGGAGAGGAGAGCTGAGATAAACCAGTGGATTCTGGAGGCCTCCTAAATAGGGCAGTTCCCTTTGGACAGAAAAACTCCAGGTGCTTGTAGTATTTTTTGATGGTAAATAGAGGCACATGAAATGCAAGTCTGGACAGAAGAGTAAAAGCATTGCTTGCCTGCTTGCCTACTGTCTTCTGAATCCAGTCAACAACTAAATGTGTTATATTTTGAGGAGGGAGAGGTTGTGAGATGTTCATCAACAACCAGCAGCTATCTGGAGCATTTCAGTAAGAGACAACTGATCAGCACAGCATTATTTTTTAATTGCAGTGTTTCATTAACTTTACAGTCCTTATCTAAGCATTCATGCTTAAATGGGTGACTCTACAGTGTGCTTTTCAAGGAAACCTTCTTTTGGAGAAAATTATATATTTTTTAAAGTGCTAGGCCCATTATGAGGTGAGAAACATTTGCATAGATTAGTGCTAGACAGTGAAAGGTTTGTCATCCTACAAAAATCTTTTCTTGTTTTATGGTGAATGGAAAAGAAAATTTGAAGTTGCATTTTTTTTTAAATGAAAAACCAATGAAGTGATCAGTTGGGAAAGAGTGATCCTGTAGTAGAGAACATATTGGTGACTGATGCCCTTATCAGTAAGATGAAAACATTGCAAAAGCTTATCCTGAGCACTTGTCTGAAAGCATCCATAGAGAGGTCAACAGAATAAACCTCTATGTGATCTATCAAATAGAGTGGAGGGGGAAGAGTTCAGCTGTGTTTTGATCAGAATTTCCTTGCTAGACCTAAGAAACACTTCCCAAGGACAGCTTAGTTGAGATTGGCTCAATTCCATAAAAATATAACTTTCCAACAAAGGACGAAATTGTCCAAAAATTTCCATCCAGAAACATTTCCTCTCTTTCCAGAATCTGAAGAGCTGAAAACAACCTCCCATTTTCTAAGGAGGGTGTCTCCAAGTTCTGAACGAATGTGGCTCCACATGTTCACTTCTTACTCATTATGACTAGACTCAACACAATATTATTAAGCAAAATAAACTTCTCATTAAAAATGGTTTTGTATGAGATCAGGAAAAGGCCAGGAAAAGTTTGAAAAGAATTACAAGTGAATTTCCATTGCATGGGCAGTGGCCCACCTTGTCTGAAAACAACGGCTTGATTATCGTCTGCAAACAGTGCTTTTTCATTTATTGTTGATGATGGGGTGAGGGATTAAAACTTGGCTAGTGATATAAGTATTTACAAGTAGTTTGGAAAAATGTTAAGAAAAATAATGGAAGGTTAAATACAACTTTTCTTACCTAAGTGTTATGATCAACCAGGGGAAACGTAGCACTCCCTGTTCACAGTATTTTTTTCCCATTTTGGAGCCCTGTTATAATAAATAAATAATATATCCATTTCATTTTACCTGCTTTGACTTCTTTACCTCTCCTACAAAGGCAGGCTGAGAGAGTTGGGCTCATTCAGCCTGGAGAAGAGAAGATGTTTGTTATAACTTTTACAATTAGATTCAGTAATACATACCAGTTTTTATCTCAGAAAGCAATAAATAGGAAGCTGTTAAACTGGCTTTATATATATACGTGTGTGTGTGTGTGTATTTTTTTTTTTCCAGGGCAGTTAATAGCACTGAATATAGCTTAAAAATTAGACAGGGCTTCTTCCCACCACTTGTGCTGCCCCCAGTGCTTTGTGTGCTGTTGTGTTGCCCATACATGAATGCTCCTGCCTGTGGGAAAATGTCTACATCACTCAAGTGCGTACATGCACATGCACACGTACATGTGACCTTGGGTAATGTCTGCTGAGGTGCTCTGGTTCAATGGACACAGAGGTGAGGCTCACCAGCCGGTAGTTCCCTGGGTCCTCCTTCCTCTCCTTGTGAATGGGAGTGACGTTTCCTTTTTTCCAGTCACCAGGGACTTGCCTGACAGCCATGACTTTTCAAATATAATGGAGAGTGGCTCAGCAGCCATATCAGCTAGCTCCTTTAGGACCTTGGGATGCATGTCATCCGGCTCCATAGACTTGTATACATTCAGCCTCATGAGGAGGTCTCGAACTTTCTCTGCCCTTACAGTGGGGAGGGACTTACTCCCCCAGGTCCCACCTAGAAGCCCAGGGATACAAGTTTCAGGGATGTGAGAAATACAAGAACCCTGGCTGCCAGTGAAGACCGAGGCAAAAAACACATTTAGTGCCTCAGCCTTCTCCATATCTGTCAAAGCTAGTTCTCCTTTCTCATTTTCCAAAGGAGATACGCTCTCTTTGGCCTGCCTCTTCTGGCCAATGTACCTATAGAATCCCTTCTTGTATTTAACATGAGCTAGATGTAAACTGTTAGAAACTGACTGAATAAAATAAGCTAGAATAGAAAATCTTCAGAGAAAATAATTTGTGCAGTTCAATTTTCAAGCAGATGCACTTTACTGTTTCTTATCACCTTAGAATCTGTGCCCTCAGACTCATGAGAAACAGGGAGTGTAGTGAGGAAATCAAGAGGGGGTTTTGTGAAGGAACCAAAAGCTTGCATTTAATTATTAAATTCTTTAATATTTGACACAACAATGAAGTAAGGAGAACTTGACCTTATGTGAGAAGAATCAAGCATGGCTATGAACTTGAAGGTGGGGCTGGTTTTATGCAAGGCATGCAAATCAAGACTAGTCTAAAATCTGATGACGGATTGCTCTTTCAAAGCCTTATTCAGATGGGTGCATTCATGGCCATTTAACAGTACGGAATCTTATTCATAATCCCCCATTCTTCCTACCCATTCATGGATTGAATCATAAGTAATGTAACTTATTTTCTGAAGGAAGGGACTTCCTGTGGAAATGCAGCTTGGGGCAAATAAATAAATAAATATTAGACACAAGAAAATTTACTTCTTCTGGATTTCAGTTCTTCCAGTACATTTTGTTACTATAGAGAATGAGCAAGCAGTTTTTATATCTTGGAAGATAGTATATCCTTTCTGTCACAATAAAATCTTTTTTCAAACCAACCATTATGAAAATGCTGAAGCAAATAATCGCTCAGTCTGCCTTCTGGCTCTTGCTCAGTAAGGGGGCGAGAGGTTAAAGATCTGGGGTATGGGCTACTCTTGTAGTATCTTACTGTGACTAAAAGTTGAAGTGTCAGAAATGTCACAGGAACATTTAATAGGAAGCTTCCCTGTTCATTTTTTGCAAAGTCACAGATGCAAAAAGCTCTTCTGCTATTCAAAATTAATTTCTAAATCTGATACTGAGTTACTAGAAGAATTTTTCAAGTTGTTTCACAGTAGTGAGAGCCCAAAAGTGCTGCTTTACATTTAATAACACCTGTTGATTTTTTCTGCCCCCATACAAATAACTTGTAAGTCTAACAATGGTTTTGAACCTATCTATCCATTGTATCCTTCTGAATATGGAGATTGGAAGTACTGCTAAAGTAACTGCTCCTTGCTCCTCAGAAAGGGCATAAATTTGCAGATGGTGTTTTCAGCAGAACAATGTAATTTAAAGCATGTGCAACTTCTACAATGTCAGTTTTGATTACAATAGCTGGTGGAATTGTAGAATCGACTGTTGAATAAGCAAGTATTTGAGAAGGCTGTGGTTAATATTCTCTATTTGCATAAAAGGTTTAAAGAGAGTTCTGAGAAATATTTGCAACCAAGTATGACTGAGAAAGAGATTTTAAAGAGGAAATCATCTTTCCCCAAAAAGAGGAATCTGGGAGATTTTAGTTCTCTATTCACAAAGCCTTCTTTTGATAAATGCATGATTTCACTTTATATTTTGCTGCAGTTCAGTATGAAACATTATTGATCTTGGTTCACTGGTAAGCTACTGCTTGCTCTTATTTTTTTCCTGTATCTTGTTTGTGGTTAATGTTTTGGTTTGAAAAGCCTTACAAGTTTGGTACTTACTTACCTTGTGATATAGAGTTTTTGCTGGCTCTCTGGCACAGCCCTGAATGATTGCTGTAAATTTCACTGTCAATATATCTCTAGAGACATTTTCAGAAGTGACAAAATATTGCAGAAGATGAAATCCCAGGATCTGTTATGGCAGAATCACTTTTTGAAGACTCACCTTTAGTTAAAAGTTTTAGCATTAGCTTTGGAGTTATGGGAGGCACTAACTTAGCACTCGTGGAGGACTTTCAGGTGCTTCATAGATTTTCCTCAAAAGGAGAAAAAAATCCTTTCTCTTATTTTAAATTGTGGAAGAACTATTTGAAACTTCAGTACAGTATTTTATCCATTTCCCTACTTGTCTTGCATCTGTGTGAAAAGCAGACATAGTGCTTGTGTCTGGCAGAGGGATGATATTCAGTGCCCTGGACTTTCCTGGCCTGAGCAGATGAGCTGAAGACCAGGCCAGTGCTTGCCAGCCAATGTGGGATGAAGCTGGTGCTTCCCCTGCAACTCATGAAAAGAAGCAATGGCTAAGAACAGTCACAAATGTCTGAAGGAGGAAATGCAGATTAAAACGCAGACGTACATAAAATTTGATCTTTCATGTTTTTGCTGGAATTCTTTGCAGGAGATGTGCTTACTGCCAGGACTTGGTAAGCCTGTTCTGGAGTTTATTTCCAGAAGTGCTGTGGAAAATTTATTTTTACATGGTATTTGACTTGGTCTAGGTAGTTGTAGGTGGTATAAATTATCATAATACTGGTGTGAAAAAACATCTGTGTTCCTCTCTATGTTATATGAATCAGATGGCTATTGACAAATGCAGCCTCACAGACTTTCACTTCCTAAGGCTGCTGATTGCAAACTTGAATAGCAGGTTTCTGGCATATTTTTCCAGTGAGGTGAGCACTGAGAGATCTTGCAATCACTACAACACTTCTACATGCCTCCTGTGCTTCTACTGCTTCACGAAGAATCTACCCTAAGCAAATAACTTTTGTCTTGATGGTTGTTTACAGTATAACATATTTTTGAACTAAAACGGTTGGAGCATCTGCCAACAGTGTCTTCTAAAAGGATATGTTGGAAATTGATATTTCCCTCCTCCATGCATGTCTTGTCCCCTGGGAGAAAACAAAAATCTTTCCCCTGGGGAGGCAGCACTTAGCCCTGGCAGAGAGTAGGGCATGGCAGGGGATATTGAAGAGGAATGATAATTGGAGTCCTTTATTGTGTTTCAAAATAATCACTATTTAGAAAAAAAGCAGTGTGTCAGAGTGCAACTCTGCGTGTCCCAACCAACTACTTTGGGAAGGCATGCAGGTTTGATGATACGGGGAATGAATTGCTCGAGAAGGTGCAGTCCTGGGATATGCTCCAAACGCAAAGGGACTTGTGAGCTTTTATCCAGTATGAGATGCAGGAAGTGAAAAAACAGCAGCTGAGTTTGAAGTGGTATGAGGGAGAGGTGGCTGATTCATTCTTGGTGTTGAATGGGAGCTAGTTCCTATCTCCGTTGCTGAGAACTGATGGTTGAGGTGCAAAATCCTTCTGACTTGCCTAAACACTATCAGAATCTGGAAAGCTGTAATGAGAATGAAACTGCAAAGCCACAGAAGAAAATAATAATAAAGAAACACTAAACATGCCTCTGAAACCTCTCAAAAAGGCATAAAGGTAAGATCTGCCATAGTACTCAGCAACCTCATTAACAGGCATTGCAGAAGTCCTGACACTTGGTTACTCTGCAAATCCACAAATAACTCCATTGGAGAAGTGGTGGCCTAGGTGGCCTACAAACATTTTTTTTCCTAATCTTCTCAGTCTCAGATATTGTGTGAGTCTGAAAAGGTATGTGATGAACTTGACTGTAGATATAACATGTAGAAAAGAATGTCCATTGTCCTCAGAGTCATTTTGTGCAAAACAAGGGTATAGAGACTTTCATTTCTCAGAGGTTAAACAGAACAAACTGCAGAAATTAGGGAAAATATCCTCATGCTCTGTTTCCTAATTTTGAAAGCAAACTGAGCTATCTCTTCCACTTCTGAATTACATTAACATTGAAGTAATCTGCATTTCAAAATTCTCTGAAGATAACCCAACAACTGTGATGAAAATGAAGACAAAAAATTCACACTAAATACCTGTTGGGATAATCTTTAAGTATTTTGATCAGACTTGTTCTTCTGCTACAGATAAAGTGCTTAACTAAATAATTTGAATACAATCATAAAATAAAACTTAAGGAGCTTACTTGTGGGCCTGCTTTTGAAAAACAGCTAGTGCTGTTCCCTGCAGGCTCCTGCCCTTGGTTTCAGTGCTAGCATCTCCTCAGCACAATGCTACATGCTGCCCTGTCTCTGACTGAACACAGGAGAGCTCTGTCATGCTAGCAAGGGCTGGGATGGCCCAATGCAGTTTCACCATATGCCTGTAGAGGCCCATTATTCTCCTACTTTTAATTGAATGAAAAATCACTATCAGATTAGACTGAAGATTATAGAGAATATCTAAATGAATATCTAAATGAATATCTACATGAATTTGCTATACATTGATGCCAAGTTGTGTTTTGGATTAATTTGTATCTTTTTTTTTAAATCTTTATAGATAAGAAGAAAGAACCTGCAACTTCATTGTCATGTTAAGAAGTCTGTTGTTTACCATAAAAAAATCGAGGTATAATATCAAATATTGAAATGCTTCACCTAGAAAATAGTGAAAAGAATCTGATTTCATTGTTCCGTGAATAAAAATTTGCCATATATTCAATCAACTATTTGTCTGAAATTGTATTCTTTTATTGGACACTGAGAAAATTCAGTCAGTTTCTAATTTGAAAATGCATTTTTTTCTACTTTCACTGAAATTCTATGTCATGAAATCTCAACCTTGACTTACATGGAACAGACTCTACTCTTCTGAGTCAGAGGAAATAATACCTTTTTAACAGCTTCTCTACGATATGATCAGATCACCAATGTTACATCACAATCTTATGTAAGATTGTATTTCACAGCGGAACAACCTCAACAAATTTTTATTTTAATTATTACCTATGACTACCACTTAGCAACTATGCCATTATTAGTAAAGTAGGATTAAATAATATTGTCTAGGCAAGAGACTTTATAGCTGCAACTGAAAGGATACTGAGCTGTGTCAGTTCTCAGGGTAAAGTTTTGAAGGTGCTCAAGAACGTATCTGGAACTGGCACTGCTGCCTTTAGCCATGTTATATTGCTCTGACAGGGTTCACTGAAGCTTTTCAGGGCTTAAAATCGTACAAAACAACTGATGCCTGGCTGGGTTTTTATACCACAGTCTTGTCACTTCTCGGGGTCATGGTTTCATCTATATCTGAAGACATGCCAGCTTAAATTGATAAATATCCTGATTAGCAGTCATGCATTAGAGTGCTGTGTTGAAGCAGCAAGACATGCAATAGGGTTTGTTGACGAATACTTACGAAAATATTTTCTTTGGATAGAACTGTTGCGCTATAGTGCAAAGCAAGACAAGGCAAGGTGCTGCTTGAAACATGATGCTCACTGAGATGGACGTTGCTTTCAACCAACTCTTCCTCTTGCTCACCTTTGTGGGGAAGAAAACGGTAAAAAGTTTCATGTGCTCTCATAGAAATGTCTACCACAAATGCTGTCATTTTACAGAAAATGAATGGGTGTTAAATTTTCTTGTCAGCAGGGCAGGTTTCAACAAGGATGCTTGCACACACCTATATCCACTACTGTGTAAAACTAGCTACACCTGGTTACCATTAAAAAATAGAGTGCCTTTTCCAAAAGATCCTCCTTTATTTTTTTGAGTATTTTCTTGCTGTCCTCATACAGAAGCATTAATATGTTGCTACCATATTATGTAAAGAACTGAAGCACTTGGAAGCAGGGAGCTCCTAGTTATATGACACTATTTTCACAGTGTTTTTCTTGGAAGAGCTATTAATTAACAGGGGAAAAAAAAAAAGGATATAAGGATAAGAATTGTTAGTAGATGTAATAAATAAATTTCCAATTTTGGAAAACTTCTTAAGACTCTTTCCTTTTCATACACATTTTGAGTGGCTTTTTTTGTTGTTTCTTTAAAAAAACTTCCAAATTCTATTTATGTTTTTGTAACCAAAACTAAGAAGCAAGGGGAAGAAGATACTTTTGAGAGATCTATTTCCTATTTTTTGGAAGTGAACACATTTAATCATCCCCAGTTTGGTAGAAAGCAGAAAAATCTACACCTCTGTGCAATTCTGATTAAATCAGTGAAGTTGTCCTTAAATTAAAAAAAAAATCCAACATTTGCATTATATACTTGAATAGGATACAAACAACGGCCACAGATTGAAGTAGTCTAAAAGACTAGGTGTGAAAGTCAGAGTGAGTTTCTGTGTATGTACCCTGCTATGGACCAGATACTCAAATGGTACGGAATAGTTTGAAAGTAGTTGTTTTGAGCATTGTTTGCCTTCCTCCCCAAAATTAGGAATTTTATGCTTTGCTTTTTGCCTGATGGCAAATACTTTTTTCATATGGCATGGCTTGCCCAGCACTGAGGAATCAGGAGGAGGAGAATCAACTTTTTATTCAGATAGATAGTGATAAGACAAGGGGAAATGATTTTAAGCTCAAGGGGGAAGGTTTAGATTGAATATCAGGGGGAAGTTCTTCACACAAAGAGTGGTGAGGTGCTGGAACAGGCTGCCCAGAGAGGTTGTGGATGCTCCATCCCTGGAGATGTTCAAGGCCAGGTTGGATGGGGCCCTGGTATAACATTGGTTATGGAGGTTGGTGGCCTTGCTTGTGGCAGAGGGGCTGGAACTTGATGATCCTTGGGGTTCCTTCCAACCCAAGCCATTCTGTGATTCTATGATCAGCATTGGGCAAGCCCTCTCCTGATGGAAAACCAGTGAAACCTCACAAACTGTAATATTATCTTGTACTGGTTGTGTTCAGCTCTTGACTTGCCCAGGCCACCTCCAACTCTTTGATTTCTATGTGGAGGTAAATAGCCTTACTGTGGCTGTAAGGGAACGCTGAGATTTTTGGTGCAGTCTTTGGTTTTTCCAACAGAAAAAAAAGTCCCCTAAAGAAAAATTTTTGAATTCCTTGTCTCACCCCTTCCTGTTTCTCTTTCTTGACATCTGTGTGCATGTACATTTCAATCTTGAACAGCACATGAGGAAAGTAGTGAATTTTTTGGTTGTGAAAGTCTCTTGTAGTCAATATTAATTAAAATAGCTGCACCAATCATATATATCAAAGTACAATATTATTTTAAAACTGAAGCTTCTAACTGAAGTAAGATGAGTACTCAGCTCTTGCCAAGGAGAGGTTTTCTTGTTGTAATGTTTCTTGTGATGCTGCTGTGTTTCTGCATTGTGTGGTTTCGGGTTTTTGCATGTCTTTTTGCAAAAAAAGGTTAGGATTTTTCTACTCGTCTCCTTTTCCATATTTACTTTTCTACAGCCTTTCTGCTCAGCATATATCCTTATATCTTCCAAGACTTTTCCTTTCTAGTTCCCAGAAGGAAGCAGCATGTCTTTGCCAAAGCCTTTTCCAGCACTGTTCCCCAGTGTCAGTATCTGCGACAGTGCAAGGCACAGGAAACAGTGTCCATCTCTCTGTCAGAGGCGACTCCTCTGTCTGTGTCTTCTCTCTTGTTCACATTCTTCCTACAGGTTGGTCAAACTACCTAGCTGATTTTTCTGTGGATTGTGCTGAAAGCTGAAGGAGTGCTTTCTAGCAAAGGTGGAACTGTTTCTGCTACAAATGTCTCTTGGAAGGCAGGTAATGTGTGTCAGAGTGTAAGGCAGCTGTCTTGGGAGAATTGGTGCTCCAGCATAAAAGTAAGCACACCTCTAGTGAGTGCATCAGAAGTAATGAACATGGTCAGATGCCCACGAGGCTCCGACTCACTGCCCATAAAGAGCTCTTACACAGTGGGCAAGCGAGAAAATGACGTACTGCCAAAGCCCTCGATGAAGGTGATCGTGTATGGTGACTTGCTTACAAAAGCGTTCCGTTCTTGTGCTCCTTGAGGGACTTGCCTCCAAGGTGTGGCTCAGCTGCTGACCCCCTCCTTCCCCTCCCCTTTTTGGCATCTTTCTGGGTGAAATAGTTACCTCAGCTCAGTCCCAAGAGAAAGCATTTTTCACAGGGCAGGTTTCCCCTGGGGAACATTCTTGCCTCTTGTATCATCGGGACGTGCCCCTGCTCAGAGGGAAGGAGGAGCTCCTCCATGATTGAGCTATCTCATCCATCATGCTCCAAATCCATCCAGGACCGGCCCATCCCTAATTAGGGCAGCACTCACCTGAAACACCATTTGCACAGATGACCTCTGTGCTGTGCCCCCTCATGAAGCACCCTGCCTCCCCAGGGCCACAGCAGAACCAGCCCACCACTGCCCTCTGAAGTGCTGGACCTGGTTGTGCCACACCACTCCCTTGAGGGCACGCCTATTGCACTTTTGGGGCCAGTGTTTGTGGGGGTACTGGGCACTTTTCCCCCCTCTGGGCCTCAGGAATTGCTGTGTTTACTTGGGAGACATATAATAATCTTTTTCTGGGGCAAAAGCCCCAGAAATGCTTGAGGCTGTCTAAATGCAACTGTTGGGATGCAGACATGTGGCGTTTCTGCATTTTTTAAATCAAGGTGAGAACACAGCATGCCAGTGTATTCTCCCTTGCTTCCCTTCCACTGCACACTCTGTTTCTTGGAGTGCTTGAGTAAAGCCACGAGACAGGCTCAGAACCCTCCCTCGCTGAGTCAGAGCAGCCACCATCAGAAGCCTGCCTGCGAGACATGGCCGCAGGCCCTGCACTGCGTACTGTGCTCACTCTCGCCAGTTGCACCAAAGCACTTTGGTGTTTATGGGACTGGGGCAGATGTGTGAGAGGGCCTACGGGTTCCCCGAGGGAACTGGCAGCAGTCACATCTCCCATGGGCAGGCAGGGAAATGTTTTTCTCCCCCACATCAGAGGGCCTTAAGAAATGTGCCAAAAATGAATTAAATCATAGCATTAATGGGCTATAAAGAAAAATTAACCCACACTGCTAACACAAGGTCTGTGTGTGATTCCATTGACACCCACTGTCTGAGGCCAGGAGAGGGATTGGAGAGATGCCTTTGAAAGGGCTCTCCAGACGTCTCTTCAGGGCTAAAGTGATCAGGACTGGCTCTTAATTAAGAGTTGCTGAAGATTATTTTTTTCTACATGTTAGTAGAAATGGAAAGCTACAGAGCAGGGGCAGGACAGTCATATGGGTGTATGGACTTGTGAGTCACTGGGTTGAGCCTTGAACCAAAGAGATTTTGAATGGCTGGCAGGAAGGTGACTAGGTAAAGGAGGTTTAGTCGCTAGGATGGGGCTATAAGGGAACACTGCCAATATGGGGATGGGTGACTAATGGGGATAATCACAGCAGGATGCTATAGGTGCTGGAAGTAGCATTTGATCAGCAGCTGCATGGAGGTGGTAGTCAGTACAAGGTGCTGGATCTCCTCAGGGCTACCTTCCATAGCTTTCCTTAGTGAGATGAAAATTAAGGGGAGAAACTGGGTTACTCAAGGTGTTCTCTGAAGGAGAGGAACCACTGCAACTAATCCTGTCTCTGGATTTTATTAACTGTACTACTTCTCTTGTGCTAGCCCCATCACCCACCATTCTGACTTGCAAAATTCTTTGCAAAAGCTAATCAAAGGTACCTTTGCTATTTTTCCCCCTCAAGCAGAGCTGTACCCTCATGCAAAGGGAAGACATCTGATCGATGGTGTTCACAGAGAACATCACAGCTGACTTAGCCTCACTTGCTCCAGGAGGTTGCTCTCTGACAGCAGTGGCAAACTACCATTGAGGAAAACAACACAAAAGGCTATGTCTAGTTACTACTTGTATCCCAAAACACCTTTCCCTTTCAAAGTCTATTAAGCCCAAAGGGAAACACCTATGAACCATTTGTGCTTCAGAGAGCCTGAATAGTCACAACAAAGGGATATGAGTTAAACCATCACACTGGCACACGATTCCAGCAGTGACTCCTCTCTCCAGAACTTCAGACACAAGGCAGCATTGCTGGCACGCAACATGGTGAGTGCTCTATAGGTTTCATAGTGAAGTCTCTTTTTATGGGTGGCAGAAAAGATAATGGTAGCTGGATGATGTACAACTTTCTTCAACAATACTTAACATAAAACAAAGGAGCCCATCGATACAATGTTTTCAATTTATTTATATAAACAATTGCATTTTAAAAAACCATTCTTGTCCTATAAAAATAGAGTGAAAAACAATTCACAGAATTTTAAATAAATAATCTCAAACACACACATTTATCACGATCAACTTGAACCCAGCCAAACCCAGCAGGTTGGGTCACAGATAAACATGGCTTCAGAGTACAAACTGTAGAGTGAACTGGATTCCTTTCCAAAGCAGCTTGTAAGAACAAGGCTGAAATTAACTTATTTTCTTCCTTTTTTTTTTTTTTTTAAATGAATTCTTTTTTACCTACCTCAAAATAACTACATCTGCCCAGACTTGTCTTCCTTTGATTTTAAGCCATACAGTTTTCCTTGTGAGTTGTAGGTAGGTGCTCTAAAGCATGTTCCAAAGGTGGTCTGAATGATAGCTAGATGCTTAACCAATAATTAAGTAGCTTTCATTAATTGAATACAGTACTGGCCCTTTTCTTTTTGTTACAAGGTTATTGAGTTTTCTTTCTTCTTTGTGCCTCAAATATAAAAACAAAACACCCTTCCCTCTCCCAATGCATTTATACCAAAGACTACCTCAAATCAGTCACTAGTATCAATTGCTGTAGGAGATCTGGAGTCAGCTATTTGTGCTACCAGTTACAAGTTCGCACTGTAGAACACGATCAGCATCTTTAAACAAATCAATAGAAATACAGAAGCCACAGTCAAACTATACTAGTACCACAGTCATTACAACACAAGCCTCTACAAGCATTCAAGAGATTCAGATGGAAATATAAAACAAGTCCTTTTCCACAAGTAGCCAAGGAATTTTGGCTGGGGGCATAGAATACCAGGTTGCTGCTCTACTCCAGTCTGAAGTAACATTCTTTTTATCTACAGTTCCCCAGCTGATTTTATGGGAAGATCATCTTCTACATTTCCTCTCTAGAAATTAAAAAAAGATACCCTTATGTGCAAAGGTTGAAGTGCTGGTACAAGATCCCACTTAAGTTCTTATGTGCCCCAATGAAACTAGATACTTTAGTGCTGGAACAGGACAAATGTGTCTGGGATATTTTGTGCTTAGCTAGCTATTATTTTTTCCTCCTTAGAGTTCAAGCCACTCCTTTAAAATGCCTCTGTTTATACTTTAATAAATAAAATGTTAACATCCCCCCTCCAACCAAATAAACAATTTATAGTCATGAGTTAGAGCTCTATTTATGTAGATCTAGACTAACAAAGCCTTGGTGCCTTGAAGTTTAGCTCACTCAATGCTACTTATGTTTATATAGCATCCCAATTTTTTTTTTTTTTTTTTTTTAAAGTTTTCTAAATTATTCCCCAATAGTTTCTGTTTGGCTACATAAACCTATATTATAGTCATGTCCTTAAGGACAAAAGGAATGTACAGTTTTATTTAGAATGACAGATTTATACCATCCAGAGAATTTATATTGACCAGACAATTACAGCTACAAAAAAAAACCCCAAAAATAAAAAACAACCCCACACTAATAAACTCTGGATTAAGTTTAAGACCTCCCCAAACTTGCAAAGTAAAATGTCTACTCATATACAAGCAGCCTTGTTTTCCTGCCTGACAGTTGTGTCTAAGCTCAGTACCACTGTTAACATCATCTCACATAAATAATACTTCTGCGACACATGTTTCAAAAACAAGTAGGATCTCAGACAAGTTCTATTATCCTTAAATAATTAAATTAATAATTAAATTAAAAATTATGAAAAAGTATAATGCCACACAAAAGGACAGACTTACAAAAAATCAATCATGTAAATTACTGTACAAAGTGCCTTATTTGCATGAGGGAGAGGTAGTATCATTGACAAATGCAATGCATTTTCTGACTTTAAATAAGCAAGTCTCAAACATATATTTGTTAATCTTGGAGTGCTCATACAGAATTCAGAATCTTTTTTAGTAGTTTTCATTAAATCATGTTCTCATTTTTAGTCTGAAGGTCTGTTTTCAGTTTTAAAAAAATTGCTGAGGCAATAAATTGCTTTTCGTAGTGTTACGTGACCTATCAAAGTGAGAAGACAACCCTAACACCCCTTGTCAAGTATTAAAACAAGTAAAAAACTGGAACTTGGTCCATTTTGGAATACGTAGTTCTGCTACAGAAGGCTTTAAACAAGGGATTCACTACTGCAGAGCTGAAACACAGACAATCCCTTTTTCTAAAATGAAACCTTACCTGAGTAAGGAATCTAGGGCAACCCTCAAAGTGAAGATGCAAAAGGTTGCTTTTTGTTTTCTGAATACTAGAGCTATAAATAGAATAACTTAGATAAATAAATAAATTAGATGGCTAATTTACAACTCAGCAGATCGCTCTTTCAGTAGTAGTGTGGGGTTGATATCTTCCATTGCTGTGTTTGAGGTACTAACATTAATAGTTGCCTCTGTGGGTTCAGGATTTAAGACATGGAAAGCAGTGAAAGGACAGCCTTTCACATTGTTGCAGATGAGCTTCTGTAAGGAGGCAGTATTGATTATTTCAAACCCCACTTTTCCACCAAAGGTGCTTGGCTTCCAGTACTCAGGGGAGCATATTGTATTTCCCATCAGTCCTTTCAGAGAGAACGGTGCACCAATTTCTACCATTGTTTCACCAAAGATGGCACCTGCTCTTGGCTTTTCTACCAGAAGGCCTGGATACAGTTCCATAGCATCTATGTCTCCATAAAGCTCTTCTAGTTCAGCAGCCATTTCTTTTTCTCCTGTAATTATTAATGAAGAAGAACAGTAAGTGGAAAGTCCTGTTTTAACAGCAACAATATCCTGCTGAAGTTCAGAAATAGCATTGCAGGTTTCTATTACCTGCTTTAAGGAAAAATGGAACTTGTTTATAAGGAAAGATTAATAACTGTTACCTGTAAGTTCTTCAAATGATTTGAATGGTTTCAACATGAAACGTTTCCTGTACTCATTCAAGGACTGGTATCTCATTTGTCTGCTTTGGTCAATTGAAGCCTTTGCTACTTTCTGTACTGCAGCTGGAACATTTTTCCCACCAGCAACCTATTTGACAGAAACAAAAAAGTAGTAAGATCTCCAGATAGGAGTTGAGAAAGTTGTATTTTTATATTACTAGTTCTGGATAGATTTATTGCACTACTGGTCAACCCCCAAGTTGATGTCTGTGTTTGCTAGTAACTTGAGGAAAATACCTACCCTGCCAGCACTTTGCTTGGAGAAAGATTTCACCATATGGGAAAGGCCATGTTCCAGCATTATGGAGTTGTTATAGAGGAACTGCTGGAAAGTGTACTCCTGATCACGTATCTGAAAAGTGTCAGGCAGAAGTGGGTGCCAGTGGTACAGAGTATTGAATTCAGCTGCAATTCGGTTCTGGTATTGAAAACGCTGGTTGAACAGAAGCTCAGGATCAAACTTCAGTTTGAAGTGGTAGCCACTCAAGTGCTGCACGTAATCTTCAATAACTATCTTGATCGTCTCTCCTGTTGGAGAATAAAAAGGATACAGAAATCAATACTGCTTCCCCTAAGAAACACCAGGCAGTTACCCTGCTCTGAGGAGATATTTCTAAGCTTCTCTAGGGAATAAACACACAGAAAACTTTCAAAACTATAGAAATCAAGAAGAATACACTCGTTAGCATTCTGTAGTATCTTATGGAATGGAGATTTATATTTTGGGAGATAAGTTTTCCCTCCTACCACCTTGCTTATCCTCTCCCAAACTACACTTCCTTTGATTTTCTACAAAATCTGTAGAAAATCATTAATTACTGCCTACACTGCATTTGATTATATAACACTATCTAAGATAGAGGCAGGAGGAAAGGAAGTCAGCATCTCAAGGCAATCTCTCAGCCTCTGAGTTGCTTAATGTAATTGCTTTCTCTTGGTTTACTGTTTCATTTGCTATTTGGGCACAGACTTTTACAACTGTGTGCATCAACATTAACAAGATGTAACACTACTTAACAGAAAGTAAGACATAAGAAATGCATACAATTTTATTCTGTGCCACTTCCTGACTTAACTACAGCCCATCTCAAAGCACACCTGAATTCACCCAGTCCCAGAAGAAATTGTCACCTAACCTCACAGGCTTTCTCTCTAAAAAAACCTTAGCTTCCTGCCTTTTCAGTTCTGCTTCCCTTAGAGAAAGGGAACTGTCTATCACTTGACTCCATTTTGGTATTTAACATGGGCAGGAGGAAGCTGTATTTTAATACAGTTCCAGTGAGGGATCATGAAGACTCTGATTTATTCCCTCACATACCAATTAAACAGTTCTTCCTCTTATTAAATTTACTGCAGCTGCCATAGGAAATGGGCAGAAGTGTCAAGCTCAAGAGAATGTTAAGAGTTTTGCATGGAAAATGACGGCACCTATCAATATGAGTCTTGTAGTCTGAAATAGCCGCTCATCATCCCACTCCGGATGCTCTTGTTTCAAAATGTCACAGACTCTGTTGTGTTCTCTCAGCCATATCGTTGCATACATCATTAGGCCTGGGACCAAGCCAAACACCTCCTGCCCAACAGAAAACTGCAGGTGCTCAGGAACATGAGGAGGGTAGATCATCTCTGCTTGAGTGTCCTTTACTGTTGGTGGATACATTTCTCCATCAATCATCTGCCAGGGAGTGGGCACAGGAGAAAAAACAAGAGAATTATAAGCTAAGATGCTTATAAGTTACACCGCATTGACTCCGTTAATGCCAACTTTAGGCAAGCTATGCTGTCAACAGAGCACTAATTTTAAGAAATGTCATCCAATAAAAAGGTGGCAGTTGAGATAAGATGTACCTGGTACTTTAGTTTTCCATCCTTGTGAAGTCTCAATTTAAATTGCCTCTCCAGAGTCTCTCCATAAATGTGGTTCAAGTCAACCTGTAAAATAAGAGCATGAAGAACGTGAAGACAAGCCACATTTTTTGCTATTTTAGGACAGGTCCTATTTCTAATAGATGATCTGGCATCCACAGATGTTTACCTTTTGATTACAGTATTGTTACCTTATAAGTATCACACTGATATTTAAGATGAAGCCAAATTATTTCCTGGCAACTGCAGCAATCTCTGCATTAAGTTTTTAAATCAGACTGGCAATTTAAGAGGACTCTGTTTAGAGTGTCAATGGCATTTTATTAAGCAGACAGGTCTTTATATATACAAAGATGTTATATATTTCTGCTTTAGACATGCAAACTATATTTGTATTGAGATTTCTTTACCCCTAAACTGTCTTTTTGTAGATAAATATCTTAAAATCCAAATTTGCTTTTCAAGTTCTTTTAAAACTGTCTAATTAGCAGTACAAAACAAAATACTGTATAAAGCATCTCTGCAACTGATGGGAAGAATCCAGAGCAGTTCTAAAAACACTCATTACATCTAGCACACTTCAGGTAAAAGCAGATTCTTTGAAGAAATCAGTCCTCACTGTACAGAGATTAAGCAGAATTATGTGCTTGGCACAAACAGTTCTGACCTAAGAGATGCTACCGAGTTGCTAGAATTTTGCCTAAAGAGAAGCCATGTAAGGGGTAAAGCCAACAATTTGTTGCTGTGTTGCACAGTATATCCACTAGTGTTTGCATATTCTGACTACCTGTAAGATATCATACTAACTGCTTGGTAGCTCCTAAGAGCTTAGTGCTGCGTTCAAGTTACAGAGCTATGAACTTACCCCATGGCCATAAGCTTTAGTGAAGCCAGGTCCTTTCTTATGGTCTGTCTTAAAGAACTGGTGAGTGAAGTGTTGGGCAAAGAATGTGAACATCACATTTGTGCCTTGGGGGTCAGGAATAAATTTTCTCCGCAGCAAGAATTTCTCCACAATCAGCTTTGAATCTGGGAGCTCTTTCTTACCTAGAAGAAAAGTTTCCTTATAGCAAGATATTCATGACAATTCTGCTTCATACTTATTTTTGCTCCTAACAACCAAACAGGTTTCCCATTTTCAACTCTTTAACAAAGGACAGCAGCTTACTAACAAGGGGAACTATTAACTATCTTCTTTTTGTTGATTATAGTCAGAGCTTTCCCATGCTTATTTCTTTGAATTTATTAGAAGCTTTCTAATTCCCGGTTTTAGAACACAATTCAATAATGAGTGCCAGAATGGTTATCTTTTGGGTCATTACGCAATAAAACTCATTCATTGCCATTCTCAAAGTCAACAGTGTATTAGGACAGTTGTAGACAAGCAGATCTGTTGGTGCTTTCTAGGAGAAAAAGAAATGAAATTCCTAGAAATAAACACTATGCATCTGTTTTATTCCTTACCTTTAACACCCATTGGTGTTGGACAGTCATGTCCTACTGGTGGAAGGCTTCTTGTGTAATAGGAAAGATTGGAATAAGCTTCCCAGGATTTGTAATTATAGTCACTATTGTATGTTGGTGGGCTGTCAATCAAGTGTGATCTTGCTGGAAGAAAAAAAAAAGATATATGTATTTGGCATATATTAAAATGGAGACTAAGAAGTACAAAAAGTCACAGTGCTACACATACAAAAAGTCAGTTGTGTCCATGTATTTTTGGCAGCAGTTGCATTCACAAGTTCCACACATATAACCCCATTTGACTTCAGTAACTTGTGGCTAATGAATAATAGGAACAAGTCCCAACTTACCAGTTGGCTCCAGCTACTGGATTTGTAACAAATGGTGCAGACTGCATGAGCAAAATTTGAGATGAGAAAATAAAAATGCATGTCTGAAAGCCTATTTCACACCAGGTGTGAATATGCTTATAGATCCTAAGTTTTCTTTAGAGTGCTTTTACCATAACACATTTTGTTTTGCTATTTTAATCAATAAACTAATGAAATAAAGTATTTGGAGCCCTACACGTTGCTCCTGTCAATTAGGGGTACTGGAAGAGTGAATGTATACTTACACGTCAACACGTATCTCATAATAGTATCTCGTAAGAAGGAAATGTTGTTGATGATGTTCCAGACTCCTTTGAAGTGGGTGAGAATGTAGTGGACAGTATTTGGTGTAGGTTTCAATGTTAGTTTCAGCCACGTGAAGAATTCCGCTGTGAGCAAAGATGGAAAGATTGTAAGTTGCTATTCAGAATAACCTGCAATTCTGTAATTGAGTTTTCAGGCTCCATTTCCGTGCAAAGAGATCAGAGGTACTTACGTGTCGTACAGTTTTCCCCGTAATAGCCTGTCCTCGTGCAGTCACATTCATACCGATCAAATCCTGTTGTCATGCACACACCTCTGTTCTGACACGGGAGGGAGCAGCAAGGGTTGGCTAGAATGAAATCAAATGCTGCAGTTAAAAGAGCGCCTTCTCTACTGGATCAGCATCACAGGGCGGGCAGCAGAACGAGTTCCACTCGCACGAGACTTCGGGCAGCTCCCGGCAACATCAGCGACACAAGTAGGGAAGCGCACTGCGGGCTGCAACGAACCAGCTCCGAACGCCGGCTCAGCGGGGGACCCGACAGCCCTCCCGCTACGCTAACTTCGGAGTCACGAACTACGTAAAACAGAAGCCCTGCGCTCCGGCTGCGACCATCGTCGCGGCCGTGCGGCACCGCGCAGCACCGGGACGCAGAGCCGGAACCCCCGGGGCCAGCCGCCCACCGCGCCCCACACTCACCTGCGTGGCCGGCAGCCAGGAGAGCGGCCAGCAGCGCACAAGGCAGGAGCATATCCCGGCGGGCTTCTTTACGCTTTCCTCGCAGCTACCGAAATCCCAAGGACGCTCGAAATCGCACAAATCGTACTGCAGCTAGGTACTCACCCTCATTTATACATCCCGTCGTGAGTCACCTCCCCACCCCCGGCCC
>JAOWBP010004015.1:573848-589579 GCA_028571105.1 Tragopan temminckii
TTGGTTGTTTTTTTGTTGTTGTTTTTTTTTTTTTTTAACAAATGCAGTTTTTCTTCTCCTGATTATCTTCATTCATTCATTTTATCTATGCCATATAGCCATGGATTGGAGGGAAAAATTAGGAAAAGCTTCATTTGTCATTGGGAATGTTTGTACCCCTGAAGTTAAATTTGCCTCTGCCACTCTGATATGTTTGTTAATGCCACATGGAAATTAAGTTATAGTTCTGTATACATAGTGGAATATAAAGTAACATAGATTTCCCCCATATTAGTAGGCAGAACCCCACCTGGCCTGTTTATGACAGCTCTGCTTAAAGACGCAGAAAGTGTCTGAATCACAGAATATCCTAGGTTGGAAGGGACCCACAGACATCACTGAGTCCAACTTCCAGCTCCACACAGGACTACCCAAAATCTGAACCCTATGTCTGAGAATGTTGTCTTAATGCCCCCTGAGCTCCAGCAGCTGTGGACTGTGCCCACTGCCCTGGGCAGCCCGCTCTGTGCCCAACCAGCCACTGGTGCAGACTCTTTCCCTAACTCCCACCAGCCCCTCTCCGACTGCTCCGTGCCAATCCTCCAGGCCCTGCCGCTGTCACAGAGAGCAGAACTCAGAGCAACCCTTCTGCTCCCCCTCATGAGAAAGCTATAGGTCACCATGGGGCCTCCTCTCAGCCTCATCTTCTCTGGGTTGAACAAACCGAGGGACCTCAGCCACGCCTCACATCTCTTCCCCTCCAGACCCTTTATCATCTTTGTAGTTCTTCTTTGGACATGCTCAAACAGTTCTATTCCTTTTTGTACTGTGGTGCCCACAACTGCACGCAGTATGCAAAGCTGCACTGGTGTAGTGTAGGGTGGGACAGTCACTTCCCTTGGCCAGTTCACAACGCTGTTCTTGATGCACTCCAGGATACAGTTGACCTTCCTGGCTGCCTGGGCACAATGTTGACTCACGTTCAATTTGCTGTTGAGCAAGGCCCCCCCCCAGGTCCCTTTAAGTGGGGCTGCTGTCCAGCGTCTCCCTCCCCAGTACAGCCAGCCAGGAAATGCAGAAGGGTTCACTGAATGTGACGGTTTTTTTCTATTGTATGGCGTGATAAATGATGATATTCATATCATCAAGATGTTTTGGTTTTTTTTGCCATTTAGATGGCACTTTATTTTCAAGGTGAGCTCTAACAAGTCAGTCATTCACGAAGCAAGCCACATAGTGTTCTGTTTTGTAACTGAACTCCATAAGATGAAGTTGTCGTTAGATTCTTAAACAAAAGGTAGACAAAAATATATATGTACATATTAATTTTAAGTAACTTCACTAAAAACAGTGAAATGTATAATTAGAATTTTTGTTCTTGCAAAATTTCAAACTGTAACTATTCAAAGTGGAATTGAAGAAATGCTTGAGGTAGCAGATTATACTGTTCTGCCAAAAAACGCTGCCTTTCCTGTAGGATGCCTGGGATGACACAGCTCCTGTGGACTGCCATGCTGAGCTGGGTGCTGCGTGTCAGAGGGATGAGGACTGAGAGCTATGATTTATAACTTGCTGAAAAAAAAAGAGAAGTAGTAAACATAAGGTGTTTATAATATTGCCCCTTAATGATCATAAATCATCTTTCTTACTTGGTTTAAGAATCAAGTATTAAGAATAGCTTCTGAATGCCCTTTTCCTTTTCTTCTTGTTTTCTATCTGCCCTCTCCTTCCATATGGTCAAGAAGTTAAGCTTTATAAGGAGAAAGTGTGAGTTTATTCTTATTTTGCATCATACAGGGTGAAAATGACAAAAGGTAATCTGCCTCTAAGTTACAGACCTATTAAACTTTTAATTGTAGTGAGTGGAAGGATCTTGTGCATCTAAAAGAATCCTTGGGAAAATTGCTTTTGCAGGTAAAAAAAATACGCTAATACCTGATTCTTTTCGTTGAGCAGTATGCTGTTGAGTAGAAGTAAAATAGAGCATGAGAAGCTGTGATTTAGACCTCTGCCATGTTCACCTGTGTGGTGGGTTTTCTTTTTGCTCCAAGATATGATGGGTAGCAGAAAGACTCTTTTCTGTTGGGAACGTTCTAGAGAGGGAGCATCAATCTTCAAAGACTGCTTGTGTTTCCCCAGTGAGGTGCTGATACAGTTGCTGGTCAGCTCCTTTAATGAACTGATTGGATTTTTATAAATAATACAGTGCATGGTGTCAAGTAAAGGCATGTTTCTGCTGATAATTACAAAGATCCATGTCTGAACATGTAACAGTTTTGTGTTCATCATGAGCTCCAAGTCTAACATCTGTCACAACTGTTACAAATTAAGTGTGGTATTTGTGGCACATTCATGGGAACACGAATCAAATATTTATAGGCGCTCTAGAGAATGGAATGAAACAAAGTGTATTTTTTTCCTATCCATTTTTTGCCTTTACGGGTTTCTAAGAAAGTAGAAAAACAGCCCAATCAATGAGTTGTGTGGGATGCACACATTGCATGGTAAAAATGGTAAAACCAAAGACTTGTTGCATCAGCTGGTATTGAAATCAGAGGGGCTGCTTGCACTGAAGCTGGCAGTGAATTTATTTTCACTTCTTTTTAATATATTTCAAATGTTTTCCCCTCCTTTGTGTTTGTAGGAGTCTCATCGTCATGTTATTTCCTGGCAAACAGAACTGTTATATTTCTTCAGCCTGTACTTTTCTGCTCTTCTATTCCAAAACGTGCTTGATCTGAAGCTCACTATCACCATCATGTTAAATATGTTGCAGCACAAACACTCTGCAGAGTTGCTGGGTACAAAGATATGATAACAAATCTGCATGTTCTGAAAACATTCTTGAAAACTGAAGGACCTGAGGAGGAAGTCTGTCTTTATGCTTCTTTTCCTGCCTTCTGTTCATTGGAGATGTGTTAACAGAAATGTGTGGCTCTGTACTTGCTTTAAACTCTCATGAAACCAGCCATTTTGTCTGGCTAGGGTTGCCATTTTTCTGTCTTTTTTTCTGTGTTCTCTTGGAGAATTGTGGTCATTTGGGTCTCGGTTTCACTGGGACCCCTGCGTTCTGCAGGCGAAATACTCAGTTATCTGGTTTCAATAAGGGAGATTTATTTTTTTCCAGGTAAAAAAAAAAAAAATCATGATAAAAGCAATTTCTGGAGCTTCTAGACTGCTTCAGTTTTGCTTTTGTCGTCTGGAATGCAAAAGAAATGTGTTCCAGTGAAAGCTGAGTATGAATGGGAAGTCTGTGAGGACATGGCCGGCTGTGCTCTGAAGCACAACACCATGGGCAGTGTGTGGGCCCTGCCTGCCAGCATAGAGCTGCTTCAGGGAGTAAAGTGGGTTGAGATGGGAGGCCAGTCAGGTGTGGATATTGCTTAGGAAAAAGGAGCTGTACCTTAAATCCAAATCAGCTCTTTCTTCCAGAATTATCCCAGAAAGAAACTGGCAGAACTAATGGATAGGTGGAAGAAAAAGCTACTGCTAATTTAGGGAAGAGCTGAGTGAATTTGGTCCCAAATTAATTTTTGTTTTCTGTTTAAGGAAGCTTACCTATGCACTTCATCTGCTGAAAAAGAAACAAATCCACTGCTTGTGTTTTATTTGGAAGCTGAGAGGAATTTTGGATTATGCATTCCAATATGGGAAGATTGCAGTTTCTATCAACGTCTTCTCAAGTAACTCTTTCCTTGCTTCTTTTTTATTAATGCCTGATTTTTTGTTTTAATCCTCTGAATCATTCTGGACGGATGCAATAAAGAGTGAAAGGCTAGACTGAAACTAAATTGAAAAGAATGACTTAATGTCAGATTTAACTAGTGAGATGAGGTGTGAAATGAGACACCTCATTGCGTGGCATCCTGGTCAGGTATTTCCCACTGCTGTTTGCTTGCTTTCTATATTATTTGCCATCTGCATGTGTTATAACACATCTATAGAGAGACTGTGCATTTCTTGGTGCTTGATAAACAGCAGTTTGTCACACAGCCAGACAGAAAATAAGAATCCCCAGGTAAAAATTGAGTATCTGCCTTATTCAAAGCAAGGGTGAGCTCTCTACTTTGGGAAGTGACTAGATGTGGGATTCATGTTATTTTAAATGAAAGTTAATCCATGATTCTTCTGCAAAAATGGCTTCCAGAATCATGTCTCCTGTTTTTCAGATGAAGTGTATTAGACAGTGTTGCTCTTTTCTTCGTTTGCAAACTTGGTAGTCACAGAATCAGTCCTGCCCAACTAGTTCCTGAAAAACAAACTCTGAATGACTTAAACTCAGCTGGAAGCACTCTAGGATGAATTTTTTCCAAGGAGTGTAGGCAATGGTGTATGAAACAGAACATTTTTATCCTATGGGGTAGTTTGAGTTTGCAGCAGAAGCTGCCCTGGATATTTCACCCTCACTGCTATCTGTCATATTTTGTTTAGGTCTTTTATGGGTGAATTTAAAGGAAAAGGCCATAAATGAAAGCTATCAGTTTTTTTTGGGGGGGGGGTTTCTTTTTTTGTCAGCCTGAATGCATCAAATCTATGGATTATTATTATTTTTTTTATTTTTATTTTTTTTAAATGTAGCTAATAATTTTTCAGGAAGCCTTGTTTGGATGCCCCTACCTTTGAGATTTTCTTCCTATTTTAACAGTAACTGTGAGAATAGAAAACATTTTTCATCGTTACTTGAATGAAAGGAAATAGATTTTTGTTATTGGTAATCAGCACCCAACTTCTCTGCTATTGTGATGTTTTTTGTGTGTGATTTTTTTTTTTTAGTAGTTTCCATTTTTCCTCCGTGTAGCCTCAATGTGTTTTCCATTTCCTATGCAGACATTTGATCTATTAGATGTGACAAATACGTCATGAGATTTTATAACTTTCTTACATAAAGAAGCATCAGCTGACATTTTGTCTGCTTTGTCATCTCACAAAGCTGTAAATTGTATTAGGGTAATTGATCGTGTTACGCCATTTATAATAAGCATTTTAGATCAAAACAGTCAAAAGGTTACCTTTCCGTGGAAAATCCATCCATAGAGAGACTATTTGCAAGTGCTGCTCCCTTCCTCATTGCAGATGCTGGAATTTTCTCTTAGCTACTTCCTGCTTAACTTTAGTGAATTCTTTCACGCAATCTCATGCTCATTTGTCGTGCAGCTGAAAACCAGTCATTTGTTACAGCAGTGAATATTTTATCTTGGAATTTTCCATCACTACCAAAGGGAAGAAAAGGAGCACTTTAGCAGAAACTATGTAAAATGGACTGTGATAGGGTTACCTGAATAAAAGATTAAATCTAACTCAGTGTAAAGCATTTATCCATACATGTATGCTATATAAATACTCCCCATATATAACTACGAAAACAAGGAATAATCTGGAATTAACAGAATAGCATGGCAGAGCATTCAAACACCAATTGCAGTGCAACAAATCTGAGGCTGGGAGGTATGCAGAGCAGTTATGCAGGACTGCAGCACCAACGTCCTAAACGCTCCGTGGTTGTTGGTGTGTGTGCAGAGATGGACTCACCGACCCGGCGGTTTGCTGCACGCCTCTGTCCCTAAAGCTATGCTAAGTGGAAATACTGGGATATTTTATTTTTTGCTGCCTTAAATGCACAAGTGTAATGTCTCATCGTGACTTGCCATTCTCTAATCTAATGCATCATAGAATCATAGAATATCCCGACTTGGAAAGGACCCACGAGGGTCATCAGGTTACCACAACAGGCTGTCTGTGTGTGAATCTCCAGAGTGAATTGGGACATTTGATGTGTGTAGTGCGGTAAGGCAGGCTTTTGGTCAGGGCTCCAACGTGTTTAATATGGGACAAGAGCAGAATCTCAGGAGACGGGCACACCTTCCTACTGTGAGCATTCACACAGAGCCCACGTGAGCAGGTGCCATCAGGGTGCGTTCTCATTAAGGACTGGATGTGGATTAAGGTGTTGGTGTTAAGATGTTGAGTTCATTGAAACTGACTCTTCCCATTGCAGAGGCTGGAAGAGTCATTGGGTGTCAGGCAAAAATGTTCCATGACACAGATCTGGTGGCAGTGCTTTGCGATGGGCAGGGACTGTGCGGGCACAAATTGCAGCGGTGTCTCACGAGGTGTCTAGGGAGGTTGTGCTCCAGGCTGGGCTCCCAGCGTGGGCTGCCCAAACCGTGTCTTCTTGCTGGTCATCCCTGCTCCCAGGTTTAAGTCAGGAGAGTTTTCCAGTGTCCCAGTGTCCTTGTAATTGCTTGTTTTGCCTCTCCTCCAACATGTTCTTATGACACACACACACACACACACACACACACACACACACACACACACACACAAAATTGAAAGAAAAAAAAGAAATTTTGAAAGAAAAAGGCTGAAAAAGACTCGGAGACTAGAGAAAAACTCTTCCATGTGATCATTTTCCTTAAAGACCTTTGGAAACTCAAGCTAGGTGGGTAACTTGCTGTAATTTCTTGCAGTTACCAATGTGAACTGAAGGCACTGGGGAATATCGTGAGTTGCACTGCTTAGGTCAGAACAGGAATTGTAATGCAGGATGATTTTGCCAGCAAAATATGGGGCTCAGGAGAGAAAATCTGTAGAAAGTCCTGCCTTTTTCAAAGTGAAATTAGATGATTGTGCAGGAGACATCACATCATGTTATGTCTTGCCAGACATACGATCCTAACAAAAAAAAAATAATTTAGAAATTGTTCAAATGCTTTTATGCTTTGAAAGACGGCCAATTGTGTAATGGCACTAGCAACTGATTTGCTGGGCTGAAAACCAAGCCCCCGAGGGAAATAAAGTCTCACTGTTTACTCTCTGAAGGTCTTTAATTTCTTTTCCCTAGAATTTTCAATTAAGGGAAATGTGTAACAATCAAAATTATGTTAAAATACAAAATAGTTAAGGAGATATAAGCACTGGAATGGCTGTACTAGATCAGACTCACAGCCTGTCTAGTCTAGTATCTGCCAGGGGAAATATCTGTCATTGCTTGAACTATGTTAGAGGTTTTAGCCTGCTTACTGCGAAAGGAAAATCATCTACTTATAATTCCTATTTTAGTTCATTAGTGTACCAGAACACAGCAAATTCCACTGCTGAAATGCACCTTTTGCCAGTAGGAACATCCTTTTGCAAAGCAGAAGAAGGTCTACCTCCTGAGAGGATATTTTTTCAGGAAAGAGTATGTGCTTACTTCTTTCAGGTATAACCAGATTTGAGATGCTGAATTGTCAGCACGCAGTCTGAAGGACTAACTCAGGTCTAGCTGATAATGTCATTACCATTAGTAAGTGCTATGCATGTGATCATGTGGTTAGTTCTGATTATTTCAGTCTACACATTATGTCTTATCTCACAAACATTGATGGTGTTTCCTGGTGGACCTGAAGCAATTGTCTGTTTGGTATCCGACTGCTGTGACTCTGTTTCACTATTTATCTGTTTAGACAGGGATACCACTAAAATATTTTTTGGTTTATTTCTCATCCTATGCCTCAAGAAGGAGAAGTGGGCTGAGTGCTATCACTGCTTCTCCTTACAGGCCACTCATTAAGCAAATGAGGGCTTTCCAGCATGCTATGGCAACGCGTGTTATTTTGGGTCATCGCTTTGTGTGGCAGTTTTCCTGAGCTTGTTTGGAGAGAGTTGCCAGAGACCTCAGGACTGCCAGCCCTCGGCTTCTCTGGAGGTCAGGTCTGGAAGGCAATGGCAGAGCACCTCATCAGCACAGAGCTTGTCTTGGGAGCCAGCTCTGTGCCAGAGCTGTTGCTTCTCTGGGCCACCACCAGCTCCTCTGAAGCAGCTGGTTTCCAGCTATTGCAAAGGCTGTCAGCGTCTTGTGATGCAGCCGATGAGTTCTTGGGTCAACAGCTGGTACCAGGGGTTACTAGCTGTGAGCTTTTCTTCCTCACCTGCTGCTCGCTCCTTTGGTCGGGAGAGGGGCAGACTGCATTTAGGGCTTTTAGCTCCTGCTAGGAGAGGAACGGCTGGCACTCTGCAGTGCTTGCCTTTCCTCTGGGCCTGTGTAGGGCTGTGGCTGCTGCGCAAACAGCTCTCCCACCACCCTGACCGCAGGACACCTCCCAGAGTGTCCCAACCCACTCTCTGCCCTTGCTGTCCTCGGCTGGCTCTGGGTGAGGCCCATGGGCACCTCAGGACACTGTGAATGGAACATGGAGGGGGCAAGCACGGCCTTGTGAACTTCCTTTCTACGTACTCGTTAGAGCACTCCTGCCTGTGTCAATTAAACATGCGAAGTAGTTCTTGAGTGTTATAACTTAGCTCTTGGGGATTTGAAATGCTTATACACTTTCCAGAGGGAAGGAAAAGGAGAAATATTTATGTGTAGAACACTTTGTCGTTTCCTTTTGCTGGTGAGAATGATTCGCCCTCTTACCCGAGGCTCCTTGTCCCCTGCTCTAACACAAATTAATGTAAATGACATGTCGGCGGTACTGTACTGTGAGAAGTCAGCTATTATTGTCACACTATGAGCAATACTGAATGGGAAAAAAATCCCCAGCAAATGCAAAGCACTTTGCAGAGCAGGAATTTCTAGGTAGTGTGGGTAACATTCTTTGCTGCACCACGCTGTGCAGCAGTACTATGGTGTTGGCTCATGGTTACCCGCTCCCCAACAAGTCTGTGCAGCTCTGTGGGGATTTACACAGCAGTGTTTTGGATACTCTACCAGCACTGTCCTGGGGATGGAATATTTCAGTGTCCTCCTACTACCTGGAAGTCCTTCTCAACACAAATCGGTGTAAGATTAATGTGAAATAAAGAATTTATGCACATCATCAACTGTTGTGGAAAACAGGAGAAAAAGAAGCCCATATGCAGAAATCTGTCTTCAGATCAAATCCAGAAGGTTTCTTGCAGTGTACCTGATAGGTGGATAGCG
This sequence comes from Tragopan temminckii, assembly GCA_028571105.1. Taxonomy (NCBI): domain Eukaryota; kingdom Metazoa; phylum Chordata; class Aves; order Galliformes; family Phasianidae; genus Tragopan; species Tragopan temminckii. The sequence continues at coordinate 582,730 of JAOWBP010004015.1, forward strand.
CTTGTCTAACTGTTCAACTGGGGAACCAATTCCTGTACCAAACTTGTATCTGTGGGTTTGCTGTCATGAAAAATAACACTGATTGAAATAGATGGGTTTCACTTTATACCCTAAGCCTGTTTGGATTTTATCCAGATGAAAATCTCAAAATCTCCCCTTCTTGGGGTGCTCTGATTCTAGCTTAACTAGGAAGTCAATTTTAATCGTCTTTTTGCTAAACTATTCTATGTTGCTCAGATACTTAACCAAAATACGAATGAGTTGTTAACCTACTTTGGATTAAAACCAGTCTTTGTCACCTGGCATAGCCAGGCCCTTATCTTAAGGAAAATCTCCTTTTTCTCTGGTTTTAAATACAAGGGCTCCAAATGTAGTGCCTCCTATTTTATGATGTTGGCCCATGATGTAGGAGGCAGATTTTGCTGGTTTGGCAGTAGAGGTTGAACCTTCCCACCAACACCCCATTACATGTTGTTGCCCTACGACAGATGGCAGTAGAGGGGCAGCCTGACAGAATGGTGCCTGACAAGGAAGTGTGTATGAAGCAAAGGAGAGCCATTAAATTCCTCAGTGAGGAAAAAATGGCACCCGCTGACATTCACTGACACCTGCTGAACATTTCTGGAGACCAAACAGTGGATGTGAGCACAGTGAGGTGGTCAGTGGTGCATTTCAACAGTGGTGACAGTGATGTGAAAGTCAAGCCACATCTTGGAGAGTCACACACAGCTGTCATACCACAAAATGAAGAGCATATCAATCAACTCGTCTGCACAAATTGGCTAGTAGTAGTGACTGTATTAAAAAATAGTGTTTGTTGCTGAGAATTTGCTCTATAAAATAGTCTTATTGCTCCCTTTGTATCCTTTCTAATTTCCATGGAAATAAATAGGACGCATTACTTTCAAAGTAATTTACGTATATTGATGCTTGCTATATCCATATTCATACCCAGGATTGAAAGGCAACCTTCAAGCTTGCCTCAAACAATGTGTTCCTCATTTGCATAGTTTTGGTTTAAAATACAGCACCATGTCCTTCATCGGGCATACACAAAGTACTTCCTTCTGACAAGGGCTGACTGTTTCAGCCCCGCCTGCCATATGGACGTGTTCCTCTCATCCAGTGTGCCTGTCATAGATCAGACTGTGGCTCCCAGGAGTTTTTTTTTACTGGTTTTGGAGACAGCAGACCATTAGGAAAATATGACAAGCAGAACTTGGGCAGACAATTCTGGAAGAAAACTTGTCGTTTTTTGTCCAAAAGCATATCTAGAGCAGAACTATCATGGTATGGTTGTACTGCATGGTTTCTTGATATGAGATGAACCACGGCAGATGAGCTTCCAAATTGGCTTGCATGAGTTTGTGTAAGGACCCACATAAATAGTATTTTGTTATGTTTTGCAGTGTATGGAGGATTTGAAGCTCCTCTTGGGCTTACAAAAGTCATGAAACAAGAAACTGCCAACGCATTTAATGTCCATTTGTGCCCAGTTAATTTGCTAGGTTTCATTGGACAAGAGCTGATTTATTTCCTGAACTAAATACCACTTCAAAAGTGTATTCACTCTATGCCTGCTAATTTGGGAATGTGAGGCATCGTTTTGTTGACTTCTGTACAAAAAAGGAATAGGTAACCAAAATCTCCTTTTCTCCCTCCTTTTAATTACTGCCTTCATCTTTTTCTAGTGAGAAGACAAAACAAAAATGACACTTTTGAGAGCTAATGAATCTTCGGGCTATGGCAGCTAAGCGGAAGACCTCCAAAAACCCACAGAATTTGTTAACCTTAAAAATAAAATCTAATAATTTACAAAAAGGCAAATAACCCTACCAGCAGTAAATGTTCTATTCAGTTACTGAATAAAGTACCATTATGCAAATCAGATTGCAAATTTGACTTGAAGTACAAATTATACAGGAAATGCATCTTGAAATATAAATATAGTGGTAGTGATAGCCACCTTTTTGTTCTCTGAATTCACTTCTCTTTTTGTCTGTGTGGTGTGGCATGGCATGGGAACTGTGCGAGGGGACTGTTTGCATTCTCCAGTTATAAGAACTTTCCAGCTCACAAGAGGCTGTCAGAAACCTCACTTCTTGAAGAGCTTGGGGACTGAGGTGAGCTGCAAGCTGCACATCACCAGGTTGTTTCTGTGTAGCTGGGGAAATGCCTTCAGTTCAGAAATTGGACTTAATAAATAATGGGAACAGCCAGTTTATTGATTTTTCACCCAGAGAATATGGGGGAGAGCTTATTAAGACTGAAAGTGATAGTCCATTTGCAGGTTCTCCTCCTCTTCCTGTCTCCCCACTTTCTTTTCAAAAAGGAAAATTGTTGGTTTTGAAATGTTTTCCAACTGAAAATGCACAGTGAGTTGCTCTTGGTTGGGTGTGTACGTGGACATGATTCAGAGCCCTTCTTGCTGAAATTTGTGAGAACATACACATAACAACAATAAGCACAAAGAGCAATGTACACATAATGCCTGTTTTTATCTCCTCTCAGGTTCTATGCCCAACATTTTCCTTCCTAGATGTCTAGTTTTTTCGTATTGTATGAATTCAGTAAGATAAATATGCAGAAAGGTGAATTCAGTATATCTAAGCATAGCCTATTAATTGCAAAAGAGAGTAACAGAAATAATCTCAAACAAGTTAACATTTTTGGGAGCAGACTCAAAGTTTATCTGCATAGCTGATAGCCCCCAAGAGTCAAATCCCCAAAGGGATTTGCTTGCTAGGGAACGGAGCTACAGAGGACTACTTTGAGTAGGATCAAGCTTCATGCAGGTCAAGCTTCTGTGAAATAGTCGTTATTTTTGTGATGTCTCACTACATCTTAAAAATGGGAAAGCTAGGTGCCAAATGAGGCTGATCTTGTGTAGTACTTTGATTTAAAAACATGCTGCGGACATCTCCATTGAGAGGGGTATGACTGTGTCCCCAGGCTTTTTTCACAGGATTATGATCAGGAGAAGTAGTCACTCTTGAATTTATTATTGTGACAGTGTGTACAATACATGCAGTCTATTAATTTGATACTGCTTTGCTGAATCTGATCAGTTAATACTGACTTTAACAGACATAGCTCTAAACAGTCACAATTCTCTGCAAGGGTAACAAAAGAGGAGTTAATGTGAGTGACATCCACCTGGGAAAACTTTTTAACAGGAAAAAATGAGTTCATTATTTGTTCTTAAGCTACTAATACAAAACTTAGAAAAAAACATAATGTAAATGTATGTATTATGTTATAGATTTTTCTGTGATAATGCTTCTCCTGTTTCAAATGGTGACCATACCATTTACAGGAGGGTAAAGATCCATCTGTATTTTCATACACCAGCTGTAGACATTTAAGGCCTGTCTTTAGCAGTAGAGAGAGTTTTTCAGAAGATGTGTGTTCTTACGAGCAAAAGTATTGCTATGTTCTTCTCCACTGATAGCATAAGAATATATATATGAATCACGCACTTTCTCAGATCTTGACTTAATCACAGGCTCAGAGTTTCTGAGCCTGTGGTCATTTGTGGTCAAGAATCTCATTTATTCCAATAGAACATGGAAAAAACCAATAGGGTTTTATTTCAAAGAAAGTATAACAATAGGAAGTGAATGTTTTTTGTGTGTTCCTGGTTTATTGCATGTTTCCATGCTTGCCTTTTTTGACAGGGCACTGGCTTAGCATATATCAGAGAGATCCTGAAGAAATGTGACCTGGGTAAATAAACCAGTTCTTCCCAAGCTGGAAGAAGAGTGACTTTGAAATCAAAATTAGGTCTTTGCCATAAGCTTCACATGTAATGTGCTGAGACTTGTTCAGGCTCCTGTGCCAACTTCTAACTGGAGCAGCAGCAGAACTTGTCGCCTATGTCTTGCCTTCTGGGAAGGGGCACCCTTCTGTGCTCCTACAAAATGTGATGTCTGGATTGTCTCTGGTGGCAGAAATTGCAAATAATCCCCAAAACAAGGAGGACTGAGGGTTTGGGATTTGGGCTTGCAAAGACTGAACATAAACATGATTTATGCTCTTAAATCAGACCTCTTTGTACATTTTCAGCTCAGTTTTCAGGTTCTTCTCACGCGTAGCAAGAAGGGATCTGCAAACATAGTTGTCTCTGGAAAAAAAAGACATTTATGATGTGCTCAAATAGTTTACATTAAAATGAAATATTACTGAATACAATGACTGATTTAACCCTCTGACTGGTACAAGGGTGATTCTGCTACTCAGCTTTCTGCCTTATATGGGATTTTTTTTTTCTACCAGCAGCACTGGGTAGCACACAAGGTCAGGTCACGTTCTTACCTTCCTTCTTGGATCACCAGTGGCAGTGAGCACTCTGAGCCTCTGCGGCCTCTTGCCATCTATTTCTATGGGCTGTGACACCCAAGAGGCTGAAGCTGCTCTGCTCCTGATGAGAAGTGTGCTACTGCGGTGAGATCCTGGTGGTGAACAGCATCAGTGGGTACCACAGCTTACCTCCACCACTGAGACGGAAGCTGTTTTCTGGTTCTTTTTATGTGTTGTTAGCTTTAGCTACAGCTACTTTAGCTTAGTACTGTGGCGTACTTGGGAGGAATTGGACTTTAGCATTTCTGTTAAGTCCAGGTTTAGCATTAAAGACTTTTTTGGCCTTCTTAGCTTTGTGCAGGTGTATATTTTTGTCTTACACTAGCTAGTCCTGAGAAATTCCCACCCTTTTTGAATTATTATTATTATTATTATTTTTTTTTTTGCATGATGCCATATGGGATGGAATATCCCTGTGACCAGTTGAGGGCAGCTGTCCTGGTATTTGCAGTCCTGGTTCTGTCCCCTTCCAGCTCCTCATGCCTTCCCAGCCCCTCGCAGTGGGGTAAGCTGAGATCCGAAACGTCCTTGGCTCTATGCAGCACTGCTCAGCAACAACTGGAACATCAGTGTTTTATCAACATTGTTTTTCTCCTAAAGCCAAAACACAACATCATACCAGACACTGAAGAAAGTCAACTCTGTCCCAGATGAAACCAGCACAATGTGCCTGTTGTGATCAGAAAAATCAGATTTTACCAATCCTTCAGACTAACAAAGAAAGGAGCAGCTGAGCAGGGCCATAGCTAGGAAGCGGTGATATGGATCATCTGAGAGAAGAGCTAAGAATTAAACCTGATAACATAGTTAAGCCATTTTTTCCACATGGTGAGAAACTGGACAAGATTGCATCCCATGAAAATACCCAATATTTGCACTATTTGGTGAAAATCCAGAATCAATAGGAGACATAGAATGATGAGTCAGCTGAACACAGGGACTACTCTTGATGCTAATGAGTATTTGGCTGCTAGAGAGGAATGAGTGGCATTCCTAGTCCTCCTGCTGCAATAAGAGCATTTTGCTAAACAGCAGTGGATCCACTTGTATGGAGAAAGCTCAGCTGGTAAGGATTTCTCTTTTGATTTCTTCTAATGCTGCTCGGTTGTTTTTCTCTTTGCTGTTGGTATTACATACAATGATGCACTGATATATTAGTTATAAGGATATTTGTGTGTGTATGCATGTGGCACATCTGGCTATATAGTTGTATACTTACAGGGTTTTCTGAGAGACCAGGATGAAGCACAGTTTGCTGTGTTTGAAACTCTAGACCTAATTTTAATCTGTATCAGAAATCTAAAGTGTGTAATTTTTGAGGGGTCTGGCTGAAGATAAAATGTCTTTACATTACTGGTTTGCAGAACTTGGGGCAATCTCAGTCTATATATGCACTATATATTGTATTTTAGGCTAACACAACAGGTGATTGATGGGGATGAAGAGGCTCTGTGGTGCCAGTGGTTTCAGGCACTGTGGGTGCCTACTGAAGTCCCACATGCACCTGGGACTTATTGTGCTCATAAAAGGCAAGAACAGTGATGACAGATCAGTTTCCTGGCCTTCCTTCTCATCCTTTCCTCTTGCATTTCTGTGCAATTACTTTAATCTGTGGCTGAGAAAATGGCACAGGTATTTCTCTAATTTAGGAAGGAAGCTCAATACTGTACGTGTGCGCACTGTGTGCAACATAATCTGAGGCATTACATAACTTCAAGAACAGCACACAGAGCTGCTCTGGTGTTGTTAAAGTTGGCATCAAAGAAGAACAGCGAGCTTGGCTGAACAAACACTTCCCTATTAAGTAAGACATATTGCAAACACAGAGGTGTCCTTGGCATTCTTGTAATTTTGTACAGCTTTTACCGCTGTGCTAAATTTAAACTGGAAATATCACTTCCATTTAATTATTAGGAAAGGAACAGTTAGGATTTTCATCCTAATCTTTCCTTGATAATGACCTTCCATGTCTTCTGGGCAGCTAAGTGCACTTTTTCTCTGATACATTACACTCATTTGAAAGATGATTAAAATGTACTTAGTGCATTACATCTCATAAATCTACTGATTACAGTTATTCCCAGGGAGAAATAAGGGTGCTGTGTGGACAGTAGGAGTTGGTTACTTCCACTTAAGCTTTCCCTCAATTTCAGTGAGCATGTCAGCAGGAATGAGTTCACTTTGGTAACCGGTGTTTTCTGGGATAAAAAGCAAGGATTGTTAACCTGAGTTTCAAATGTGACAGTTTGGAGCATCAAAGATCTTTGAATCGTTGCTCAGTTCTTAGATACAGTTAAACATCTGGTTGTTGTATGCTGAAGGAAGAAAGTCTGAAAAAATTAAGTTTAGGGAAAAAGAGTCTTAGTCCAAGTTGTCTGCCTCTGTCTTTGTATCTCTGTCTCTATGTAGTGAACCAAATTTTAAAAAATTCAGATGTTGTTTATGCCACTTTAGACCCAGGAAAAGGAATCCATGTGTGACTGTAGGCTTC
>JAOWBP010004015.1:589620-602804 GCA_028571105.1 Tragopan temminckii
GTGAAGGCAATTCACCTGTGCTGCTGGAAGGGGTGGAGTCAGGCTCCACCCCTCCTAGACCCATTTAAGAGCTGACTACCGGGGGGAAGAATCTCTTCTGGAGATCATCTCTTCTGGAGGTTCCTGGTGAGCCCAGGATATGGGTGAGAGCTTTATCTTTTCTTTGCTCCAGTTTAATAACAGCTTAGCTGACCTCTTTGGTATTTATAATATCTATATATCCATTGACTGTACAATGAGTTAGTTGATTATATGTAAGTGAATGCTAATGAAATTTGGGACATTTACAAAAGAAGAAAAGTCACGCTTTAATGAGGATTATGATTATTTTTAGATGAAGAAACTAATTATTAGTGGTGGCTTCAGTGAGATGGTAGTGTATTCTTTTATGTTTGTGGCAATATGGAGAAGTCATAGACTTTAAAAATGTAGTAATACTTCATTATGTTTTAATTCTTTGGTGTTTTTAAGCTTCAGATAGATGAAGTGTTACAAACATGTCTGGGAAATGATATTAACTGGCAGGAAGTTGTTAGGTTAAGAAGACACCAAAGTAACTAAATAGCTGAAGAAATTGGGGAAAAAAAAAATATACAAAATGAAATTCAGGATGGGAACTGCAGAAATGTGCAGCCAAAAGGAAATCATCACAAACAAATAAACAACAACAACAACAAAAAACAACCAGAGTGAAAGATAGGAATAGGGAAAAAATTATGCTATTGAAATTCTGGTATAACAATTCACAGCAAGTTGGTCAGAATTACCCAGAACAGCCCAGTATGATTTTGACGTTGGTCCCATCATGTACCGGAGTGGAACACAGTGTTGCTAGTGCAATTCTATCCAGGTCGTGGCATTCCCTTCTAAGCGGCATGCACTTGGGAGAAGTTGAGAGAGAACTGAGAAATAAAAAAGATAAGTGGCTGGAAGGTTTGGGTTACGAGAGGATGTAAAAAAAGGTAAATATACTGCATAACTTGGCTAAATGACAACTCGCTGGACAGCTAACTGTCTGCAGATGCTGGAAGGGCATATACAGGAGGATGACAGAGAAGTTTCCGGTGTCTTTAAAAATAACAGGCAAAGTAACAGAGGAAACATCTCATCTGGATGAGAGGAGAGGCTATCTTAACAATGATCTCTCACAGGCCACCATGTGCTTTCTCTGGGAAGCAGTTGAAATGACCCTGAGGATGTTGAACAAGGGATGAGGAGGTGGCAGCAAGAAGCAAAGCAGGCACAAATAAGGGGCAGAAGAGGGGGAAGAAGAGCAATGTCTTGTTCTCTCCTCTGCATAACCATGGCCAGCTGGTCCTGCCACTGCTGTGCTGGAGTGGATTTCAGGAGGACAGCTTTCTGCAATGCTGGCTCCATCTATAAGAGCCATTCCAGGCCTAGCATGTTTGAACGATTGATCTCAGTGACTGAGAATTCGCTCGGTCCTGCTGAGAACATGCATTCCATACAAATGACAGTGGGCTTTTAGTTAGCAGCACACACCTTAATTGACTTTTCTTAAGTGACTGGTAGCAAGGATCCAGTAAGATACTCTAATATGAACAGACCAGAGGGGATGCATGCCCATCCAGAGCAGTCAGAATGGCACCAAATAATCAGGGAGTCATTTCAGAAATCATAATATTTCAGGTCTGTAGCAATGCATTTTATTCCTAATGGGCCAACAGAAGAGAAAACAGAAAGTTTGAGAACAAAACCGGGAAGACGCAGAATGGAGAAATGGCTAATGGCTGGCAAATTTGTTCAGTGACCTTGACCTGATGGTGGTATTAAAATACATTCTAAGGAAATATACTGAGGAAATTGGTTGTTTGAAACAATTAATGGCCTGAAAGAACAGCTTGCAGCCTAAGGGAAAACTTAAAACCAAAGACTTAGCAAGTTAATCATTAACAGTAGTAATGTTTTGTTTTCAACAGTTTATTATAAGAAAAACAGTGTTTTAATGTCATGTCTGAGAATTGTTATTCAAGCTTTAGACATTTCTTCTGGTTAGGCTTGGGATGGTTTGCACATACAGAATACAGAATAAACTTATGCATGAATACAAGAATTAGTTCCCCTGGGGGAAACGCACGATCCCATAAGATTTTTAATTAATACAGAAGTTGGCCATCTATGACCCATTTCAGAGCAGCCTTTAAGCATACAATTAAAGCAACACATATGCTTACGTTTCCTTGACGTCAGTGGGCCTATAGCAGGGCTTAAGAGGTGTCCTGATTAGCAAAGCTTCCATCACCTCCTGCTTATTTAAAATTGGACCTTAACAGCAGTCCTTAAAGCCTTGGTGCCATTTCAGGAGGTGGTACTGTTCCACTCTATCAGATATACACACAGTGGAATAAAAACGCATTGAGAAAGCTCTGGTTCTGAATGAGACATCTGGAGTATTTACTGCAAGTTTTTGTATGGGTTTCACACCATCTTCTACACAGGGAGCTTGGTTTTGGGATGTACACAAAGATATTTCTGCACGGGGAGAGGCAGCAGGGAAGAATTTTTCATTCACTGAATTAGATGTGGTCCTGCTATGTGAGTAGGGAGAGAAGAGGTAGCCAGCAAGGATGCACAGTTCTGTTCTGATGAGCATAATGCTAGAACAAGTTCTTTGCTCTTGGCATCAAATTAGAAGTGGTACTGATGGAAGTGATGCTAAAGTTGCTGTCGAGTCCAGTTGGCTGTTTAGCAAGAAGAGTTCTGCTTGCTAAGATTTGTGCATTGACTGCTTGTTGAAATCTGCCAGTTCATGTGAGAACAAAAGAAGAAAGGTCAGGGTTTGTAAGTGCCAAAACGAAGGGTGCAACAGCCGTTGAGAGACGTGGTTTCTACCCAAAGGGGTTTTCTCTCATGCAGCCTTTGCAAGTGCTACTGTGCAGGGCTCTGCCAGAGACAAGACAAACTCTGCAGGCACCTCATGTATATGTACCATTCTGCTATATTTTAATTTCCATTTCTTTACTATTTCTAATAACTTGCACACTTGATTTTCTTGTTACCGAAGCCATTCTTCATTCCTCATAGTAAAGTAGAAATACTGTCTGTCCGCTGTTCTTCTCATGCCTTTCATTCACTCGACTCCCTCTCCAAGCGCCCTCACACAAGCCCGTGTCCTTCTGCCAGTAATGGGCTGGTTTGTCTTGATGAAACATCCCAGTGTTCCATATTAACAAAAATATTGTTTATACATCCATCTTTAATTGTTTATTCTTTAGCTGCTTTATTTGGCAGGTTTGCAGGAGAAAGCCCTGCTTTGCTGATGGTAAATATGGGGTTATGTCCCTTAAGAGAATTTAATTTGGGAATATAAAGGACTATAAACAAGCATATTCACTGGAGACTGAGGTGTTTCACCCACTTAGTCATTAATGAAAGGGATTATGCCTTGTCAGAAAATAATAGTAACATGCTCTACTAATTCGTGTATGAAGTTTGTTTTATTTGGCAAATTATATCAGTTCTTTTCCAATAGATAGCAGTACTCTGAGGGGCAGGGAGCTGAAGGGTGTTCCAAAAATTGCAACACTATTCTCTGCTGCGTTTAGGCAATATTTACTAAAACAGGGGTTTGCATCCTGTTCTTTTCCAGGCAAGAAGGCAGTTATTCTGGTCTTGCTGATGTTGAGATAATGCCTGTAACACTGCATTTAATGGCTAAAGGTGGGCATATCCTTCATGTATTTCTCTGATCTCTGGGTCTGTACAGAGTAACAAGAAGATAGCCAATAATTATAACAACAGAAATGAAAGCTCTTTGGAGGAGTAAATGTGATCCCATACAATTTTCAGCTTTGTGGAAGTCTGACGTAGTTTGCATTAAGTAGGTTCCTACCTTTGGGATTCTCTCTATAATCAGAACAACCTGACAGTGTAAGAGAATGAGGGAAGGTAGAGGAAAATTATCTGGAGTGTGTTTGTAACTGTCTGACAGAGAAAGCAAATCAGAAGATATTCTCCAGCCCTAAGCTCGGAGACATGAAATGCATTTTTTTCTTGCTATATTGTGTTGCCCTGATTTGTCTGCAGAAGCAAAAAATGTTTCTGCTGCACTGTTTGTTTATCAGCAGCAGCTGTCTGTGTTGATGGCTTCAGACGTGTCTGGGTTGTACTGCCATGTCTCAGCTGCTCCTCACAAATCAAAACGTTCAAGGAACATCTGGATTTTGTGTTGAGGGACATGGTTTAGTGAGTACTATTGGAGATAGATAGGTGGATGGTTGGACTGGATGATCTTGAAGGTCTTTTCCAACCCTGATTCTGTGAAATCAGACCATCAGCTTGTTACTGCTGCTGTGTGTGGTGGTGTTGGTAGCATTTGTTTGGTTTTAATGTGTTTCAGTCATTTCTGGGAACAGATGTCTTTCATCATTAGAGTGCTTTACTTTGGAAATAAATAAGGGAAGCATTCATAGCAATACATATAATCAACCTCCTGGATAAATTTCATTAGTATCAACTGAAGAACTGAGCTTACAAATGCTGAGAGGTCTTCAGGTTTACTCTTATTTTTGAATGCATTTATTCCTTTATAACATAAAGAACTGAATGGTTTCTCCATGTGAGATGTGCAAGTCAGTACAATCTGTGTGGTTGGCTCTTGATTCCCTTCTCTTTTTCTCATATATTATGGCAAACATTTGAGAACAGAGGGTGACATGTTTAACTTTAAGATGATCTATTCCTTAAAGCAAAGCAAACAAAAAAGCCAAAACAAAAATGCAGTTTTCTCATTCTGCGAATCATAGAATCTTAGAATTGCTCAGGTTGGAAAAGACGCTAAAGATCACAGAGTCCAACTACAACCTACCCACACTATGTAAATGTAATGTAAAAATTACTTTGTGTATGTGACCTTCATTCTTCCCAAACTTCAGAAACTGTTGGCTGAGAGATTATTCAATAGGCGACTTATTTTTGATTACTGGATGCGTGGTACATGGTAGTATTTGTACACAAAGGTTCAGCTACTCTGGAATTATTTTGCAATTTCAAATTCAGTATACTGAGCAGTCTTAGTTTCTTTGTAATGGCTAAAGGACTGTGAGCCCTTAGCTCTTCCTGGTAGGATGAATCTTCATTGAATTTAACTTGTTTTACCAAGTGTTTCTTTGTGATTAGGGGATATTTTATCTACTTTGCTTTTGTCATAGTAATATAGATTTAGGACACTGGGGACAAGGTTCTCTGTTATATGTAAAGACCCTGTAAGGGTAGCCAGGAACATTGCTGAATCTTAGAACATATAAAACATGCAGTCATTTCTCTTCCTTGTGTAGTTTCTCATATAGCCTTTGATGCAGGTATCTTAAGTCTATCTTAGTTCACAGACATGAGACCAAAGAAGTAACATTAAGGAGAAGGAAGCCAAAGTAACTCAAGGAGATTGAAGTAGATTTTTTTTTTGTATGTTGTTCTGTCTAAATTCCTATTTTTTTTATAATTGGGGAGCATTCCCTGGAGAGCTCCCTGCTCTATAGCAGTGGGAGGAAGTCTTTGGAAATGGCATCTGGGATTTTCACTACGTCTGCTTTTCCTGTATAATTCTGATTTGCATGTTGAACCTCTTCTTGTGGTCACAGCAAAGGTCAGCTTGATTTTAGTCAAAATTTGAGCAGAATCAAAATGAGCATTGTGAAAATAATAATTATTATTAATAACAAAACAACACAGAGTAAATTGGAAATCTTTTTCCAATTATTTTGTAAAAGTTCATTTTAAAAAAAAATTCCAAATTTCCTTTTTTAAAAATTTCCAAAATATGTTTAGAGTAACAGAGAGAGCAGAGAAAACTGAAGGCGCAATACTCATTGAAGGGGGACAGCTGGGAAAATGCTTAACCTTTTTATCACCGTTCTTTGCCACTTCTTTAGCTGCCTGAGCAACGAGTTACTGTAGGGCAATAGCACTACTAACAGAACTGTGGTAATCTGAGTAAGAAAGACATTTCTGGCATACTTTAAATGTTTAAATAGACCTTATAACCACAAAAGAGGAAAGATTATTTTCAGTATTTTAAAAGGAAAGTTAATGCAAAAAGTGACAGATTGGAGATTTGCTTACAGTGCTGTGGTACAGAAGTGGAAATTGTGTCTTAATTCACTGAAAATACATTGGAAAAAAAAAAGTCAGTGTAGCAGAAAGGCACTTGTTTAAGGAGAGGAAATGGGCAAGTTACTCTTTAACTGAGTGAAGAATTTGAATGAAGAACTTGAATAAAGTGTGCAGGAAACCAGTGACCTACAATGGAAACAATAGGAGAGAATGGTTATTATCTGGTAATTTTCAAAAGGGCAAACAAGGTTGTTCAAACACTACACTGAGCTTCTTAACAGAAGTATTTTATCTCCTGAAAAGTGTCTCTCAAACATAAACTGTGTTTATTATTATTAAACTGTGTATATTATGATATATAGGTTTATTTCATTTTTCTTGCGATACCCATGTGGGTTCTTCCTAGAAAACTCCACTTGTGTCACTGAAGCCCTTGCCCTCTCCAGACATATTAACTCCAGCACAGTGAGTATCTGAGCTGCCCCATACTGTCAAAGTTAGAAAGTTATTAATAAAAATACATTTTTTTTTTGCATTGTGCAGAGGTCTTGTAAGTCTCATTGCACACAAAATGCTTGCAAAAACAGAATAGCCACTGGGTTCTGCAAATACTTCCTCCCATGTGTAGTGCCATTTGCTTTATTTGAACAACTTCCATGAATAAAGGTGTGTTGGCAAGAACATGACTGTTAAGGATGGGACATGATCAAGTCCCTGGATGCCCTATATTCATGTTCTGGTTCTTGCTGTGATGAACAGAGCACAGCCCCACTACATGCTCCTCTGCTTTTCACTGATGTGGCCTTCCAAACTCTTAGATATTTTGCTTTGAGTACTGTGAACCATTCTAATGTAAAGTAGTGGGGTTGACTTCTTGTGAATGCCCTTACTTCAGTTTTTTTTCAGATCAGTCTTCCTTAGTTGCTGATTTTTAGGTTACATTCAAACTGAACTGTATTTCTTCCTGCTTACACTGTCTTTTTCAATTTCTTTCAGTGAGTGTAAGATGTGACAGGAGCACTTAAGGATGACAGCAAATTGTAGGAAACCTACATAAATTAATTGCATCTGTCTTTCGTATAACAGAAGTCAATGAGATTCCTACAGTGGAGTCATTTGTCAAGGGGCAGAGTTAGAGGGAAAGTCTCAGTAAAAGAATCTCAGGACAGGTTGATAACACAAATATAAGAGCAGCTCAAGTAAAAATATGCTCAACTGCTCAATTGTTGTGTGCAGCCTATCATTGGATTCAATGTCGCTGCGAGCCCAGCAGCTGATAGATAACTGATTTTTTTTCAGAGATGGTTGCAGAGTAGTCCTGAGGCTTCCAGAGCAATGCTTACCCCTTACTAGGCAATATTAAATTAGAGCTGTAAATGTGCTGTGATAACATTTATTTTTCAAGAGGAAATCATGCCTCATAAATCTACTTAGAAGACGTTTGCCATCATTTAGGTGAAGGTGTTCTGATCTGATAAACTCAGATTTTTGAAAAAGAAGGTAAAATATTTCCAATCCTCTTACGAATTAATAAATGGTTAAAAGAGACTGGGGAGGAAAGGTAGGAATTATGTGTTCAGTTTTCGTAACTGAGAGCAATAACCAGTGGAATCTCTTGCTGGAAGCAGTGCTATCTTTTATATGCATAAATGAACAGGAAAATAAAAAGTTGAATAGTGGAGGAGCCAGCTTTGTAGCTAGCAGAATTATTCCATCTAGCTGCAACTGCAGAGCATATGCACAGCCACAGATCCTAAGATGGCATTACTTGTTAGGAAGGAGAGCTGATCATCTTGTGGATAGCTCAACAGTATGCAAAAGGCAACTAAGAAGTTAAAAATAATTAGGAGGGAAATAGAACACAAGCAAACCCATTGTTACTTTGTGAACTCACAGTCCATGTTTTGAATGATGTGTGTCATTCTACTCACCCATCTTATGAAGAACACAGAAAATAAAAAAAGTAAGTGAAAGAAATAGCATGCCTCAAGGAAAAAAAAAACCTAAATCAACAGAGTTTGGAAAAGAGATGAGTAATAGATATCTGTAAGTAACTGACAATTTGGGAAATGTCTACAGGAAATTACTCGCAGTTACTTAAAGCACAAAGGTTCAGCTGCATCCAGTATGATGGGCAACCTGTGGACAAACAAACAAAGGAATGTAAGTTTTCTGTTGGCTCAAACTGTGAAATTTGTAGTCACAAGAAAGTACAGAGATTGAGGGTATTCCTTCAAAATGATTAATCGGAGGCAGCAAGTTATGTCCAAAAGCAGTTATTGAAAAGTCATGGTCCTGGTGCTACCCAAGAGGAGGAAGTCCCAGTCTGGTGCTGCTGCCAGAGAGAGGAGCATATTACGTGATTTCTGGTTCCAGTGCAAAAAAGCACTTAGGTTTCTGCTGGTGTTCACTGGAGACAAGCTATGGGGAAGAAAGAAGGTGGGCAACTACAGCCAGAACAGCAGATCTTTAGAGTAACGAACTCCATATCACTCAGATGTAAGCTGCTGATCAAATTATTTTCTTTTTTTCTTTTGGTCTGCTGCTTCTTTTTTATGACTGATTTTTGTTTAGACTCAGGCAGCTTTGTTGACTTCTACAGTATAAATAGTACTTTGAGGTATACTTTAATCCCAAGTTCAGTCCTGTATTAATCTCTTTTAAAAATGAATGTTCTTAAGTGGTCCTAGTATAAATATCATCAGCCTTAGTTGTATAATTATTGTACTTTGCTGGCAAGTCATGTGATTTTCCTGTTTTGTAGCAGATAAGCTGCTAATACCATAAAGGATTTTTAAAGGATGCAAAACTACCTTGAAATGTCAGCTGCTGTGAGATTACTTCAGCTGATCTGGTTGTTCACAAACCAGCTATCAGGAGCATTGTGCTGGCCCTTCAGCTGGCACTAATTTGGAGGAAATACAAGTGCCATGTCACTTTGTGGCAGATGTGGCTGTTCTGCAGCACAGGGTGTAACGTGAAGCACAGCAGTTGTGTGTGCAGGGAGGGGATCAAAGAGACAGAGCCAGTCCCTTCACAGGGCCGATGTGTAGCGTGAAAACCTCAGACAATGGGCCTGAGCCCATCAGAAAAGGTATGGAGTGGATATTTGGAGAAACTAGTTCCCCTTGAAGGCAGGCTGGCAGCAGCAGGGGTGGCCCTGAGATGCTTGTGCTGCCTCCAGCCTTGGAGGTTTCCAAGTCCTGACTTGATCAAGCCCTGGGAAGCCTGGCCTGAATACATTTTCCCCAGCTTTGAGCTGGATGTTGGACCAGAATCCTCCTGAGATCTCATTCCAGCCTGAGTTATCCTGCAATCCTACCATTTTATGAGGTCAGACATTACAGATATAACAGCAGACAATTACAGAGACTAACTTCTTCCTAAATATGAAGGTTTCACCCAACATGCTGTACTTCAAGCTCTCAGAAGATATTTTGGGATTGCAGCATTGTGTCTAAGATCTGCTGTTATTTCAGCCCTTCGTGTTTGTTTCCCTAACTGCCATGGGTGACTCGGCCACAGCCTGAGCAAACCACCATGTAGGTGGAAGAAGGGACAGAAAGCAGGGCTCTGCCAAAGCACTGGGCACCTGAGCAGAATTCACTCAGAGTGCAAATTTTCCTCATTCGCAGTGGCAAGTCTGCCAGAACGATTACTTAAAAAATAAGTGTTGAGGAAAAATGTTTGTGTGTGGATATGGGGGACTGAGTGCAGAGCAATGAAGAAATTTTAGTTTTCCACTGTGACGATGTGTCTGATAAATTGCCTCAGAGGAGCCAACTGGAAATCTGGAGTGCATGTATTCTGCAGAATGTCTGTGATAAGAGGCACTGACATGGCAGCTTCTAGCTGTGAGTCCAGCTTTAGCCAGGGACCCAGCTCTTCAGATTATGCAACTGATATGCAAATGGCTATTTATCATTACAGGCAATCTTAAAAACAAGAGTTACATTCCCCCTCCACCCCCCCTTTGGTGTTATACCTTTTGGTGTTATATATAATGGATGAAACTATTTTTACCACAGAAAAGAGACATTTTGTCTCTGCATGGGCAAATGTTTGTCACAGAGGTCTCGGGGAGGTGGAACTGGAGGTAGTCCTTCAATAGCTGGAGTTTGTAGACCTAACCAAAGAGTGATTTTTTTTTTTTTTTTTTTGTTTTCTGATACACTGTGAGGTGTCTGTGACTAAAAGAAAATTCCAGGTTTGTGTTAAGCATCTGACAAAATATCCCTTTTTGTTTCCTTAGATGATTGTTTGTCTTGATATGACCAGTCTTGCTTTTCGGTGGTTTTGCCTACAGTTTTGTCTGAGCCTTGACGCTCAAGAGCAGCACACTTAAAGTGCCCTCTGTAATTTGTCATAGCTTCCCTTACAAGTCTGCTTCAGAAAAGACCTTTGTCTGCTTGGTACTTCACAATGCCATTCCCACACCCTCTAATTGCCTCACTGCAGCTCATGGCTTGTTTCCACTGCGGGCCACGCCAAGGGTTGATTTGCCACCGTCATAGGGAGAAGCTGAGAAGGTGGCTCTGGGTCTGAAGGCTTTGGCCAAACACCTCCCTCCTCCCAGAGATGAGTCAGGCCGGGGAGGGCAGGACCTTGTGGGGCATCCTAGAATGAACAGCAGCATCAGCAGGTAGTTGTTAGTGGGCTGAAGTAGTCTGAAACAACAAAATAAAAGCCAACAATACTCTTCACATGAAAGAGAGTGGAAGGAGGTTTTCTAGCCCAGTTAATTCAGACATTGTTTGGCCAGGCACCCACAAAAGATTACAAGGATGTAGTGGGGTGAGTAATGGGCTACCATGTAGGGGGTAGAGCAAGGGAGCAGGGAGGGCATCTGTTCAGTTGGTTTGGTCACAGGAAAAAAAAATGACAAACTCTACCCATAATTTTCTTGAAGAAATGAGATGAAGACCAAGAATAACTTTCATAATATTATGAGAAATAACAGGAACAGTCAAAATGTAAATGAAAGCTTTTCATTTCTTCTGTCTGTCAGAAGAAGCAGAGGAATTTTTTCTCCCCTCATTAGTCAGCTCCTTATCAAGAATCTGTGTTGTTTCCTTGGGCAGGGAAAAATCAGTGTTGCTACTGAGAACTAAATGGGGGATTTTCAGTGGAAATATTGGAGTTCCCCATTTGTTGTTGATATCCAGAACCATACCCTGGCAGTAACATTTTGCATATATTTAAAATGCGAGATTGGAGATGAAATGTGGGCTTGGCACAGCTGTGGGACAGGTAATGAAGCCTGTGGGCAGCATGTGGCTTCAGAAGCTTGTGCATAAGCAGAGTGAAACCATGGCAGGATGGAGATGTTGGGGAGCAAGTCAGGTCGTTGGGAACAAAACTGTTGGCTCATACCCAACATGGTGGGTGCTGATGGTGACCTCTGAGATAAACACAGCTTCTGGGAACACTGCCTCTCCAGCACTCTGCAGGATATGGTACATTTCTTCAGCAATTCAAAATAAAATTTGGGCAAGTAGGTAAGAGGAAAGCTGGTCATACCCTCAGCTTTGCCAGCAGGGAAGAGGGAAGAAAGTAACAGGCTTCCTAAGAGCAATCACATTCATGCCATCTATCATTTCTACATGTCTTAAAACTGTTACTGAGCTCTACTGACATATTCTGAAGTGTCCTTTCCTATCAAAAGATTGAGTGGAGGGTGATCTTCAAAGAGCAGTTGACTCAGAAGTCAAAAGTGCCCAAATAATGACACTATAGTGGGTTTGCTGTCTTTTTCTGGTTAATGTTCCCTCAAATATACACAGTGAAGAAATGGGTGAAGAGGCTGTCCACATCGAGTAAGTGCTTTCTGAGCTGGCAGTCCTGGGGCTGCTTTCCAAACACAACCTTGTCCTTTTTTGTGATAGTGCCCACAGGACAGCACTTTCCTACCATGCCTTTTTTTCCTTACAAGATGAGACAGAGAACGAAGTTAAAAGTAATGGTCAGAGTTGCTCAGCTGTTGCAGTGCATCATAGCAGAAGACTACTAAGATTATGGAGAAAATGAGGTTTCTGCCTGGCATTGCTTTGCAAGGAGGAGTGGCTCATTTTCCCCTAATTGTGGCTACCAGCTTACCACACTTCTAGGAACCTTGTTAATAGGATCTGAATGCTGCCTACTTACCTCTCACTTGTGGAAGCCTACCCTTTGGTTTTCTGCACTTTAAATCATTCAAGGCATTTTTCTCCTTAATCCACTCTTGTCTTTTGGTACCTAAGGAAAAACAAGCTTTATGGGGTACGCTGAGGCCAGTGCTGGGTGAAGCCTGGCAGGTTCTCCTGCTGACCCACGATGGAGTCTACGAACCCAAGTGGGACTTTTTTTTTTAATCTCATGATAATAATGCAGCAAATACTTGTTTACAAATGTATGTTAATATGCTTCAAAATACATCATTTTAAAATCCTTTAAAGAAAACCAGAACAAATGTGGAAGAGGAATGTAAAGACATTTTACATCTTTGCAGAACTGATAGAATTAATGAAAACCAGTGCACTGCCATTAAAACCAGCCCAAAGCAGCCAGCTGCCTCTATGAAGCTCTTCCTTCCCATCCTCCAGGAAAGACTATTGCACACACCCAAAATGTAGAGATTTGAGCTTGATCTGCACCAGGTGTTGTGCATTTTGGATAAGGCACGACCGGGGTGTATTTCAGAGTCAAATCTTTTAACAGTACTGAAGCGTGAGCAGCTGCAGTCTGAGACGTGCAGCAAGAGGAGGGACTGCACGTGTGCGTGAGCCGCTTCGTCCTTGTGAGCTTCGGGCTGGCGGCAGTGAAACCCGGGCTCCAAAGCAGAGACGGAGCCCAGGGATTTCAGGGCGCCCTGCCACGCAGCCGGCAGGCCCGGACGCAGCCTGGCACGGAGCCACGCGAGCCCGACCGCAGCGCCGATACCGATTGCGCTCAATGACCACCACAAGAGTTGTGGCGGCGCCTGGTCGGCGGGCAGCGTCGCGCGGGCGGTGACCGCGTCGCACAAGGCACCGCTCAGGCGGTCCAGGACGGAGGTGTCCAGCAGAAATCGGCGCAGGTCGGCCGGTTGCTGGTCGAGCACCTCGTCGACCAGGTAGTCCACGACGAACCTGTGG
>JAOWBP010004015.1:606636-656250 GCA_028571105.1 Tragopan temminckii
GACACAGTACTCGAGGTGCAGCCTCACCAGAGCTGAGTACAGGGGGACAATCACTTCCCTGTTCCTGCTGGCAACACCATTTCTGATGCAAAACTTTACAGTCGCTGTGTGTGTACATATTTATATGCACACACACAGACACAGATCTTAAGATGGTGCATTTATTTAAGAAGTGACCATCATGGCCCTCAGAAGATTGCATTTTGGAAGATGTGCATGGCGGACAAGACTAAGAAGTCAGATACTGCACTAATGGAGATGGAGTCAGAAGGGTGGTGGATGCAGTTGTGTGGGCTGTGCCATTCCCCCTAGCTAATTGAATTTGCCAAGCTGTTAAACAGAAAGATCTGTCTTTTGGAAAGCCTGGTGGGCTGGTTTTGTTTTGTTCGTTTGTTTTGTGTGTATTCTGTGGCTGTGTCCGTCTCCAGGATGTAGATTGTAAATGGGACTTAACTACTAGAACTATATTTCTCATTCATTTAACTTAGTGTGTTGTCAGTTGTGCAGTAAAAACAAATGCCCTCGAGTAGAATGTTTGGCTTTGGCCTTAACTTTGGTGGGAAAGCAAACAACACTCCTGTGTGGCTTCTGCCAGACATGGAGAAACTCTTGCCATGGCCGGAGCCATTGTTTTGCATGCTCTGTTAGAGACATTGTGCTGCTGGTCTCAGCATGCAAAAGTGTATGCAGAATCAGCAGCTGCTGTGTAATGTTGCCATCCTGTTTGGAAGAAACACGTGGAAGCTATGGTACTTCTGGGGGAAAGTGACTCTACAGACCCTTGGAATGCTACTAATTAGAACGGTTCTGGCTGGTACTCCTGTGTGCCATCTCTTAAAAATAGTCCACAATGGAGAACTGTAAAGGGATGGCTTTTGATGCACTTCTGTTCTAAAAAGTTTCATGCCCGTGTAAATGAACATCTGGAATAGCGATGGTATCTTGACCTGGACAATTGCTGTATAATATGAAGCCAGCCATTCTCATTCTGTTTTGTTCGGATCCTTTCTCCTTGTAATCAAAGAGAATTGATGAGTTTCTAACTGTTAGGCTAAAAGCACTGCCCCTCTATCTTTTGATAAAGGCCATCTTGTTATGTGAAGAAATGCTTTTTTCTCACATAAGCGAACACCTGCGGCTATGAATCAAGGGCAGCACTGTTGAAAAACTTGGAGACAAATGAGAATAACTTGCACAGCATCTAAGGGGAGGATTCAAGGAAGCAAACCTTCACTTTACTCACCCCTGGTTTATTTATATGGGTTTGTGCAGTGTCTTCACAGAGGATACTTGCAGCCTTGTCTTTTTTTTTACCAGACTGTGCAGGGTTCCTCTGGGCAGCTAGTGTGGTGTGTGTGCTGGCAGGGCTGAAAGGAGAGCTGGAAAGTTATTATCTAATGGCAGGCATCTGCCCATCCCTTGTATTTCTGGTGTTTTCCACTTTGAAATGCACATGCTCACACAGACCTTATTGGTAAGAGGCTGATTGCACTTGGCTGGGACATACTGCCACAATAATTTTGTTTTTCATATTTGGATTCCTTTTGGTCCAAGCATTCCAGATTTATGAGCTTAATGAGGTCTTCAACTCTCCTGTGGCTGAGTGAGTGTAGATTTCATTTTTATAAGGAAATTTTTGTAGTACAAAATCAAAGTAACTTCATCCTGGGTAAAGTCAAATTTGGATCCGTAGTGTTATACCAACGTGTGGCTTTCTCTTTTTGTTGTTGTTTCTTGTTGTGTTACTGAGATTCTTTTGTGACTTAGAAACTGAAATGTTAGAAAGTGAAAAAAATGTTTGATATGGCTGAAGTAAAGGAAAACAGGTTTTGTTGCTTGCAAAACTTACTTCACATTTACTTATGGGGAAAAAAAGGAGGCTGAGATGAACCAAGCTTGGCTTTTCCTGTCAGTTCCTTCTTTTTAAAATGGTGCATAGGTGTGTCTGTGGTAAGCTGTGGCACAGAGAGATGCTTCTGAAGGAAGCTGAGGAGAACTCTGGCTGCCAGCTCGGTGTGGGGGGGATGAGGGCAGTGCCCAGGCTCTTTGCCACAAGGTTCTGCTGAAAAACTTGTCCCTGGAGCTCTTATATGCTATTTGCTTGGCTGTGGGACCATCTCATTTCTCGGCATTGTTCCATGTTCATAACTGATGGCCAGAGGGAGACTGACGTGATGCTCTCTTGCCAAAAGGAGAGTTACCAAAACTGATCTGGTAATGATAGCTTTTTGCTTTGGCAAGTTGACATTTTTTGACCAAAAACTTCTTTGTTGAAAAGTGCTTGGACATCTTTGCTGTGTTCATTTCCCTGTTGTATAGTTTGTAGCTATCATTTCAGTACAATGTAGGCACGTCAGACAGCTTTAATGTGCTGAGAATTGAGCTGGTGAGGGAGGTTCTAAGTCCCTGGTGTCTTAAGAAAACAGTAAATGAATTGTTTAAGCAAATTTGTAAGAGCGTAGTCATAGTTCATGCAAAACTCTGCTGAACTTTCTCTGACTGAACAAACTTGATGCATCAGAGGAAAAACAAGAAAGTCCCTCTCGTGTCCCTGATTTTGCAAAGTAGTTTTAACAAGAGGATATGTAAGTTTGGCGTTTCTTCTTGAGTTTGATTGCTCTTAATTATTTTTTTAGTCATCATCGGTGGCTCCTTAGTGAATTAGGCTGTACCGCATTCCTGTAGGCCAGCCCTGTTTAAGGTCTGGGTGCCTAGCAGTTAGTTCTGTATTTCTGTTTTGAAACTGCTGGCATTGCTAACCTCTTAGTAGTGGTAGAATCAAATTGCAGTGAGGCCTGGCATATCTCATGATGGCTTATGATAAATAGGAAACTTTCCAGTATCTTTATGAAATCAAAATACTATTTTTAGTTCTAACCTGTACGCAAAGCCCTGGTTGATGATGGTGTGTGCACATTCAGGGTGGCTCCTTCTCAGCCTCTCAAGATTTGGCTGCATTGTTAATGGTAGCGCTTGAGATGGCTGTTTAAAAGTGGAGGAGGCATGACCCAGTTCAAAACTTTCTTAAATCAGCATTCTTAGTGTTGTTCCTCTTGGTGGAAGTGGTGAAGCAAACAATGCAAACAGTTCTGCAGCTGCTAGAGCCCTGGGAGGGAGCTGGAAGAGAAGGTGGTAAATGACCAGGGAACGGAAGGAGCCTCAGAGCTCTGAGAGGCATGGAGCAGAAAGAGGAAGCTGAGGAAGAGCGGAAGGACGTACCACTTCCTTGCGTAGTTGCCCTGGAGGAAGATATGTGTGTGGCTTCTCAGCTGAGTGGGCAAGCAGGGCTGCGGGGCAGGCTCCTTTCAATGTGCATGGAAAAGCAAAACCTTGGGGTAAATTCTTTGATTAAAAGGAGGCTTGGGGGAGACCTTATCACTCTCTGCAACTCCCTGAAAGAAGGTTTTCTTGAGGTGGGATTCAGCCTCTTCTCCCACATAACAGTGTTAGGATGAGAGGTAATGGCTTTAAGTTCTGCCAGGGGATGTTCAGTTGGTTACTAAGGAAAGTTTATTCTGAAAAGAAGTGGCAGTTCACTGGAACAGACTGCCCAGGGAGATGGCACTGTTGCTGTCCTTGGAAGTGTTTGAGAAGTGTGGAGATGTGGCACGTAAGGATGGGGTTTAGTGGGCATGGTGGTGGTGGGTTGATGGTTGGACTAGATGATCTCTGTGGTCTTTTCCAGGATGAGTGATTTCGTGATTTTGCATTGCTGATGTAACTCTGGCTTCAGACCAGCTGGTAAGTTGGGAGCTCCTTTGGTAACTGCCCAGATTTTGAGCTGCATGGGGTCAGGCACGCTTTGACTCGTGTTGTTCAGTTTTGTGTGACAGCCATGTGCGTAATGCAGATCAGTAACATGCATGTTGGTACATTTTCTCTTTCAGTTGTTTGCTGATAAAACTACTGAAAAGAGCCAAGAATCTTTCACAGAATAAATTCACCCACCACCTTGTCTGATTCTTATAGTGCTCATACAGTATATGCAGCAGGGATGCCTCTGTCTGTTCATGTGCAAAACCTGCATTTCTGTATTATTATTATATTCAGACTCCAGCTTGGCAGAAATCATAAAACATTTCCATATAAATTTTACTCACATAGTTTAAAAGCTGCTGAGAAATCTCGTCGTCAGAAGTTTATTCATAAGTACTTTTACTAGAAAGTCCTGACCAATTTCCGTGAGGGCACACCCATCAGGCACCCTAACTACTTTGTCATGCTTTGAATGTGATGACCATGCAGACCAGAGGAAATGCCGCACAATTGTCCCCTTTATTGCGGACAGTGGCCAGAGCCCATGTTTTCAATAAATGGTCCAAAGCCAGAGCGCAGCACTTGCAACGTTGAGTCATGTGCAGCCATGCTGAGTGATGCTGACGAAGTGCACCTTGCCTCTGCTCCAGCCATGCCGTGCCAGCAGAGCACCGGCCTGCCTTGTGGGCTGCACTGCAGTTTGTTACACTCCAATGCTAGGAAATCAGTGCGGGGAAAAAAAACTGGCAGTTTGGGACACTTACTCTGGACGCAAAAAGAAGTTGAAGAGGAAGTGTTTGCCTGACTTTCAGCTATATTTGTTTTGCTGCTGACATCTTTGACCATGACAGAAGCCAGCTGTTAATTTCACTGGCTCTTTGCATTTTTAGCTATTATTGCGGTTGCTCTTTTGTGTGTAACCGCTGCATATCTGTAGTGCAGAGGCACTTTCCTTTGCAATTGAAACCTGAGAGTATTGGAGCGCTTTGCCTGCAGTGCAACAGATTACCTCTTCCCCAAAGGCAAAATGTAAAAACTTATGGGGAACATTAGAATAATGTTTTAAAATTAAACTTTTCATATTGAACCATCCCTATTTTACAGTGGGGAAGAGAAAAAAGGTGTAGAAAGATTATAGATATGTAAGAACCAAACTCTAATTCCTCATTGTAGTTCATTATTCTAATTCATTTTTTAAAAGGCATTGGACGGAAGCATTTAGAGATAGAATGACGTCACTGTTGTCACCAAGGCTGAGTGAAGGACTCGGGTTGGAGTCTAAATCTAGTGCCCTACCTGTAAAATGTTCAGCCGTAGTTACTGCTGCAATACTAGTGACACTTCTTACAGAACAGGTCCTGGGCATTCTGGCAAACAACAGCTCTCAGTAAGGGAAAATGGAGAGAAATAGAAAATTTTGTTAAAGATCCAGATAAGAGTTAAATGTTGAGTGGTGCTTTGGATTTTTTCCCTCCCATGTAAGTTTTAATAGGATGTAGTCAACAGAACTACTCTATCCAGGTTTTCCAGTATTGCAATTGAGTTATATATCAATTAATTTTAGAAGTTACTTTTTAAGAGTTTGCATTTCTGGCAACACTTTCAAAGCTGTGACTGGTATTAAATTTTCCATTTCTGACAGCCTGCCTTGATATCTCAAACATACTGTGTAGCGGGGCACCCCTTCCTTACATGGAAACTGAAGTGGAAACGTGTGTTCTTTATTGCCATAAGCTGGGCTTCCAAAAGTGAGAACATGTCTTAATGAACAACTGTTATATATGTAAAAAGCTTATTTGTAGGGTAACTAAATCCCCAAATCCTGAAGTACAAAAACACTGGGCATTTTAAATCTCACTTCCTTTGAACTGAAATGTGCACATAACAAATAGTCTGCATAGATGATCCCCTTGAAATGATTTAAGCAATCTGTGGCTTGGCTATCTGCAAGAAAAGACAGTGATCTCTACCTCTTTCCTTGGCTTCCATCAGCTGAACTTAGTTATACTCAGAGCTGAGTTCTGTTTTTTGTTTGTTATTTGTAGCACAGTTTCACTGGAACTAAAATATAAAGCACTGGAGAAAAGTTGCATAAAGGTATTAGGACAATCTTTCATTGTCAGTCTGAATTAATTCCTGAAGTTCTTCAAGGAAGATCCAGTTCCGTTCCATTTTCTGACTTCTCTGTAAGTTGGATGTGTAGTAAAAACACATATGATGACATGGCTCTTTTCGTAACCTCTTGTGAACCGTTGCAGTGAGTGTTTCTCGTTAACCCTTCCTTGCGTAAGTGGTATAATTGTAGGATAAACCAGAATGCACTGAATCAGTCACCTCTTCCTCTCAGGCCTGTAGTTAGTGACCATGGCGAAAATGCAATATTTGGCTAGAAAGGAAATGTGCTGGGAACTCCTATGACTGCCGTGTGATGTGTGTCGGGTATTCAGGCAGAAGTGTTTCCAGCCTAGTGAGTATTTGTTGGTTAGGTATTTGCTTGCTGAACATAGCGAGTTTTTCTGCTGGGTTAAGCCCAGCCCAATTAAGTTGGTTACGGGAGCGTGTCTACTTCCCCCTGACTCACCATTCCTGTCTCCTGTTACAGGAGGTTACTGTAGCTTGGAGACCTCCAGGAGATGCTGGGCAGCTTGTACCTAGAGAACTGGCTTGACTGCAGTTCAGCCATCCTCACTCTTGCCTTCTCAAGCAGCCTCCAGCACTAGATAAGGTATAAATTTACCTCACTAGTCTTTGGAGATGTTTCAGGAGTTTTAGCCCTTCTGGTGTGCTTGGCATCTCTCTTCCACTGAGAGGAAATCTTGCTCTCAGTGCTACCTGTAGCATCAGAAATTGCTTACAGGCCACCAGGTCATCTTTCAAAAAGACATTCACAATCCTTTCATCTCTGTCCTCTCTAGCAGGAAGTTAGATGTGGTTTCCCAATCTTAAAATCTCCTCTTCAGTCAGCTTCCTTACCAAACTTAGCCCTACGGCATCCTCCAGAAATGTGGCACAGAGGTCAAGCTTCTTGCTTTTCTGTCATGATCCTTCCTTCCACCCATGCTCTCAGCAAGGCATGGGAAGAATGCTCGTTAAATGTTGAAGCATATAATTTTTTACTTGTGATGAAAACCAAGCGATGAGTACCCTGCAGAGAGTAAATAGTCCATTCTTGTGTGGGAAGACCTAAATTAAGAAATAACGTTTCAGTGATTTTCCAGGATGCTTGACTAAATCATGTAGAAACAGATTATTTATTTCTACTGTACAATCATAAGATCAATCTTTAACCAAATAAAATTCTGCTGTCTGATCTGATAAAAGTGGATGGTGACATTCATACCAAAACCATGAGACAGTATTGAAGTTTCTCTGTACCTTTATCATATCATTGATGAGCATTAATGACCGCATTAGTGAGTCATACTTATTCACTATCTTTTACTTGTGTCTTTGATTTTAAAGAGAATTGGTCAGCTTGATATAAACAGCGTCCCTTTGTGATTGGCTTATAATCTTGAGGATTTACTGTGGTGCTAGTATTTATATTGTGTTGTAATTTACTCATTTGTCAGTGCGCTAACCTTATGCTCAGCATGGAGCAGGAAAACCTCGTTATTCATGTGTTTCATCCTGCACAACTGTGAGGTAGCGGTAAGCGGTGTTACTGGATCAACACTGGGAAGTAAAGCACTTCCAGTAATAATCTGTGTGTGCGTCAGCTTCTTTTTGGGGAAGGGCACAGTTTATTGTTGGTCATTATGGTTGCTTTCCTTATCCTTTTCAGTTTGTTATCTCATGTGAAAATGGGCTAAGATCAAAAAAGTCTTGTTTTAAACTGGACAACACCTGTCCTGTGATAGCTTGTTACTGTCGATGTCTGAAACTGTACCTAACAATTACTCTTGTGCTGACAAAATAGAGCAACTTGAGTGCAAGTGAGATTCAGGAGCTGAACAGAAAGCTGTCTGTTTTATGTGGTCATGCTGAATAGTGGTCTGTTCAAGATGCTGTGTTTGTTTTTCCACTTTGTGTATCGCATCAGGCTCTGCTTGCTCATGACTGTTGTTTTCTCTCTTTTAACGATCAGTTTTTTCTTCCTGAGCTAAAGTCTTGTGTGTCTGTGTTTTTGATAGAGCTGCTAATTACGTGATTGCGTATTTGTCTGTTTGCATGATCCTTGCCTCATTCAACATGGAGGACAGATGACACTTGGGAAGTCATTGTTGCGCAGTACTCAAAGAGGCTGTTGTTTGTAGGATCCCAAACATGTTTCCTGCAGATGTTGAAATAAATGAGGCAGGGGGTTGTAGGAGCAGCGAGGATGATCTCATGTCTAAGGCAGATGAACAGCAGAGTAATGATCTGGGGAACTTGGATCCCTGCCTCCAGGACAGGCCTTTCAACTTGGCCTGTCCAGCCCTCCCCTCCTGCAGGCAGCAGCCGCCTCCACTGCTTGGTGGATCTTCCCAAAACGAGCTTGGTAACCTGCTGGAAGTTTGTCTGTGCACTTAGGGAAAAGGCACATTTTCTGTTTTATTGACTTACAGATTTTTCAGCATCACAGTGACTGAGTATTCCTCATTGTTCCCTTTTCCTGATTCTTGTGCAGCCCATACAGAAGGGCTTGTTTATGAAGATTCCAGTGTCCTTTTTTAATTAGGACATCAGCCAGAATAAACTTGACTGTTGCAAATCAACTATATGATATTTTTGCAAATACTTCTCTCCCATCTGCCTGCTTATAGCATTGCTGAACTTGGCTGAAACAATTTTAATGAAAATCAGTCCTTGCAGTTGTGATCAAAGTAGGGTAAAATAATGTTACAGTAGAGCATTTTTTGTGTTAGGGAGCTTCCTTTAAGTCTGAGGAGCTGTTTTGCTCTCTGTAACGAAAATGTGTTCCTGATACCCTGGCACTGAGCTGCTTTGGATCAAAACTGTGAGTTAAAGGCATGGTGAAGTTTTTGTTCAGACTTAGACTGCAATTAGTAAGTTAAGTTAATAAAGTCAGGGTAATTTCTAGCGTCCCGCTCTTGTTGGAGCTTAAAAGATTAAAGAATGAATGCAATATATTCTAATTACTAAAAGTTTTATGGAAAAGCGTGCATATAGTTGCTTGAGGGTGACTTTTTCTGGGAATAAATAAGTCATCATTCTTCAGGGCTTATGTTGTCCTTTAGAAATGGAAGATAAGGCAGCTTTTCCTCCCATGTGGTGCTTTGTTCTTCTCCTCTTCCCAGCCTGCCCACCTGTGGATCTCTGCAGGCCGCTGTCTGCTCAGGGCCGAGCCACTGCTCTGCTGGAACTGCCTCTGCAGCTGTACAGAGGGCACTGTTGCTGCTGGTTTATCACTTAACAAAAGCAGCTTGATAAGCCACCCTGGGCTATTAACACCCAGATCTGCACTGAGGAGGCTGAGCAGAGCTGTGTGAGGCAGGATGCTGCCTGCCATACCTGAACTTTTCAGTCTGAATTTCACAGCTCGGTGTGAGCACAGGACATAGCCTTGTGTATCACTGTGTGAGGGGAGGGAGCACAAAGAGGAGCTTTATCTCTGTGCCCTGACTGTGTGAGCACATTCGTGTGCAGGTAAAGTACAGGGACCAAGAATGGATCGTTACAATAAAAAGGCAATTAATGAAGCAGTGATTTTTTTCTTACTTACTTGCATTGTAGTGGATGGAGCTTAAACAGTTGTTTTATTCTTTTGTTTATCTGTAGATCTGACAGAAGCACTTGGATGTCTGGAATTCAAGATACTTTTTTTGTGCTCTTACGCTGAAGTAGAACAAATAAGTGCAAGAAATTTCTCTAGTTCGGGCAAGTAGGTGTACCTCTATAGCATGTATGAAATTAAGATTTTGCTTAACAAATAAATTGTGGGAATCTTTTTTAAAATGGAGGAACTCATTTGTTCTGTTACAACATAGAATTTAAAGGGAACATAAGGATTTTAATATTTGACTTTCATTTTTTGTTGTTTAATAGTTACAGGTCATACTGAATTCTGCTTTGAATAACTGAGAAGCCTCTTTGGTGTGGAATTGCACAAGACATTTGGTAGTTGTCTTGAATAAAAATTGAGACAGAAATGTCCTTCATAGATCCTTATCAACACATTGTGGTAAGTAGCTGTGAATCTTCTATATATGATTTCTTGTATACTGTCTTGTGCCATGTATTCTGTAACAAGTTATTCTGAAGACACACGCTGCATTAGAAGTAGCTTAAATTTGTTTAAGTAATGTTAAGTGTGACGAGAGCAAATTTATGAAGAAACTTGTTTGAATGAAATATGAAAGACAGCCAGCTTCTCGAAAGCAGGCAGTGACTTGGAGAGTGATTTCATGTATAATTTGCAAAAGAGTACAGGGTCCTACCTTAACTAATGGGTGTGATGTTACTATGGTGGTGTTCTGAGGGAACTGCCTGTTGAAAGTGGTTTATCAAAATGCTTGTATTTGTCTGGTTTTTCATAACTAATTGTCAGTCAGAACTGTATCCTACAGAAGTAACACTGTGTTACTATCTTTCTCCTTTCCAATACAATTTTTCTATACTATTCTATAAACTGAGTAACGTTTTCCCATGAAAGTGGGTAGAGAGATGAATTGGCAATTTTGGATGCACAGGTCCTAAAGCAGTGTCTGTCAGTGATGTTTGTTCAGAGACTCTTAAGTATATAGCTCCAGTACATGTAGGCTAAGTATATGTTACATATGTTAAGTATATGTAGGCTCCAGGTAAGGATCAGTAAGATGACCTGTGCCACTCAACGACACATCGATGCCACTGCGCTCCCTTCTTCCCACAGCCTCCCAGTGTTCTCCATGCACCCACCATAGCAGGTCAGAAGCGCAGCTGGTCCTGACCTTGCTGAACTGGGAGAAAACCAGTGCAAAAGCTCTGTTCTGTGTTGTCAGAGCCTGCCCAAGGGAAGCACGGAACCACATGAGCATGGGCTGTGTCAGTGGAGAAGTAGGAGCTAGGGGGTGAAATGGGAAATGGGAGCAGCACTGCCTGCTGTGTGGTGGAAGGCCTAAGTGGGCTGCTGGCTGGACTTTTGGTTGTAACGTGCTCTCATGTGTTGCTGCTTGAATGACTTTCCAGATTAAATATTACCATTCCTATCCCAGCCAAAATCTTGGAACAAGCGAGTCTGTTCTTATCAGCCATTTTTCATAACAATCTCATGGCAGGAAACTAGATACATACTTAAAGATAGTTCCTACACTTGTCATAAAGTTGAACTTTTTACATTACTAAAAATGTAGCATGTGCTTCCTTGAAAAGATCTCTTATCAGTTTTGTGGTTTCCACCCCACACAGTCACATCCTTTATATGAGTTAGCAGCCAACAGATGTGAAACTCATGCTCTACTTGATCCGTAGCTCTGTGAAGACCACTGTAAAGATAGGCTTCAGGGTCATTGATGCCTGTATTTAACAGCATTTAAAACAATACATGAATGTATTCCTTTCTGTGTCAGTGCCCTCTCCTGGATGGAATGTTTGCTCTGCTCTACACCTCTGTGGAAACAGTCTGAGGTATTCCCACTGTTCACTTAAAAGATCTCTTTTGACACCACAGTGAGGAAAACTCAGCTTTAGAAGTATAAGTAATTTTAATCCTCTAGCAGTGCTGAATTCTAATTAAGGAATGTTGTCAAAGGAACACTGTTAATGCAAGAAACTTCTTCTTTTTCTTTTCATATGAATTTAAATTGCAAGGAAAGTTGCACTAAAATCGGAACACTCAGGGCAGTAGGCAAAAACAATGTGTTTTTAATAACAGTTGACATTAAAAGACTCAGAAGTCAGCATTTTCCAAAAGTCCTGCTAAATACTGTGTTTTCTGCTCTCTTTATCTTTTCCCTTCCCTGTTTTATGAAAGCTGAGAGAATGAAAGCAGGCATTCGCAAAGTCACCGCAGGTACAGGTAGATCTGACTGCACCAAAAATACTGTCAGAGAAATAAATAGCTGTGACTTAATGCACCTTGTTAAATTGTTATTGGGGTTAAATATTAAAATAATGGATAAAATAATTTCAAGATTTGCATGCAGAACTATTGCCTTAATTTGTAGCGTCTGTGTGAAAGGACAGTGTGGTCTTCATGGATATCCGTTATTTAAGAAAATAGGCAAACATTTTCCTTTGTCTGACTCAATTGTCAGCTCAGGTGTCCTGCATAAAATTGAGGAAGTAAAAGCAGTAACTCCTTATTACACAATGTATAGCAGACTTTTCTGGTTTGTATTTTGTGTGTCTCTCCAGATTGAGTTACATTTCGTGACTCAGCATTCTAGGGGATGAAAAATACTGTATTCAATGCATGTAAATTCCATGCTTTCTTTGTAAGTGTGGGAAGCTCATAGGCAAAACCTGGCTGTCTTACAGCAGATTTTTAGAGCATTGTCTGTGATGGGAAAGCAATGGTTTTACGCAAATACGTAACAGTCGGTGAAAAATAAAGGGAGTTAGATAACAAGTGAAAACTTATGGGGAGGATAGAACAGCTAAAGGTAGAAGAGGAAGGAAGAAGGCAGAAGGGGGTTTTAAAAAAACCAAACAGATTGAGAGTTGTGTGAGGGCAAGAGATATTGAACAGTGGATCTTCAGCATACTTGGAAAACCTTGTGCTTGTATCTCAGAGGGGGAGATCAAACATGAGAGTGTCCTTCATTCAGAAAACCCATCTTTGGAGAAGGCAAATTGAAGGTTATTTTTATTTTAACTTCTTCCTTCTTCCTATTTATAGAGAAAGAGGAAATAAAATGAAACAAATACTTAAAGTCAGGCCTCATTAGGAGAGAGTATTTAGGCTTTTGCATTCTGTGAGCTTCTGAAATTTTAACCTGACTTGTGTTTCTAAAGGTATGCAGATATTGCTCCACTCAGTGTTGCAATGTTTAAGTGATTTACGTGCAGTCTTGTTTTTTTCAGAAGTAATTGAGAAGTTGGCAATGTACAGATTTTTATCAAGACTTAAAATGAACATAAATCACTTGAAAATGAAGCTTTGTCATCTAAATTATTAAGGGCTGGATTTACAAAGGTATTCAGAGTCAATATATTGTATTTTCAGGGTTTCTCGCTTCTGTAGAAGTTAGCCTTTCCAAAAGATAACAAAGATGTGATCCCCAAAGATGTGCTAGCTGTTAATGTGGATATTTATTATTCTTAGAAACAGAATCCAAAGTGGAAAAATGCCTTTACTGCTGATTGCACTGAGTTGCATGGAAAACATTTTGGGATAAGAAAAGAGCTGGACTTTCAAGCTTCCTGTGTTTCCCTGTGTACATTTTTTTCTAAGAGGGCGATAGTTTATTTTAGTACTGTGTTGTTGCAAAACTCTCCTAAGCATGTGATTATAGCCAGATATTAACAACTGTATAATTATAAACCTCGCTGTGTTATTTTGGGTGAGTTATGGGGGAAGAATATAATGCTTTATGTTGTTTTTCCATTGTTATGTGTACATTCATTTTGGAGGGTACCAAACGTTATTCCACAGTTAACAGTTTGCAGCCTGATCTGGTGGAGGCAGCCAGCCCATGGCAGAGGCTGGGGCTGAATGGCCCCTTCCAACCCAGCCATTCTGTAATTTGACAGTGGGCAATTTATTGAGGCATATGAGTTTGATGAATAGGACCAAAGTGCAGGCAGGCTGCCTTCTAGTGGTACTGTCTCTAAGGGAGCACCTTTGCAGTGCTGTGGGGCACCAGAGCTGCCCTTGAGCTGCACACGGCAGCTAAGAACTAAATCCAGCACTCCGATGTCCTGTACTTGTAATTTAATGACAGCTCGATCCTCCTCTTTGTTGTTAAATGCTCAGTGATCTCTGGTTCAAGGTCTCAAGTAAGGACAGGATCTTTCCTAACAGTTAGAACAAGGGGAAGGGCGGTGTGTTTGCACTTTGGACATTTCTTTTTAATTATAAGGTTGTGTATAACAAAGCAACGACACCGGTTTGTGTGAGCAAACACTGGGCCAGTGCTGCGTTGTGAAACCTTCAGCAGTCTGACATGCATGTGGATGTGGCGCACACCAATAAAACAGCCCTAAGCACTCGTAAAGTAAACTGCAAACGGGGTGATGAGAGAAGCTGCCTTCTGGAGGTTCAGAGCATCTGAAAATTCACAAAACCACATAAACGATAGAGCTGGAGAAGCTCCACATAGTTCACAGCAGTCCCAGCTATCCCCCAACCCCCATCTTCTCTGCTGCAGTGGAAAGTGTGTTCAGGGAGAGGTTCCATCCTCCTTCCCACTCATGCAGCTCATGCAAGTTGCAGTGCAGAAGGTGGATATTATGAAGTTACTGGGCTGTCTGCATGTAAGTTTTTTTTTGGCTCTTCAGCTTATTCCTTTAAAGAAAGATGTGTTTTTATTTTTTTATTTTTTTATTTTTTTATTTTTTTAGTTTAATGTGTCCAGAAGAAAGCATAGCAGGAAAGCACCAGACACAGCTTGAATGGGCACGTCCCGTGTCAGAGATAATGTCTGTCATTTTAAACAAGTTTCAAGGAATTTCTCGATTTCCGTAGTTCCTCTTTTAATTCTGATTGGAAACCTTTGCAAGATAATCTGGTTAGTTGTTCTGATTTTAATGATTCATAAGCAGTGTTTATCTTACTATATTTCACAAAGCTGGTGGGCGTTGAAGAAGAGATAACAAGAATACCCCAAGTGGAGACCCAGGGCACAGGTGTGTCAGTGTGGTTTCAGGAGAGCACCTGGGACCCCAGGGGGTGTGTAGGGTCTTGTGCAGCCTTTGTGCCTGGGGCTGCAAAGCCCAGCAGCTGGGACTCAGTGCTCTCTGCATGGAAGAGCTCAGGGCTGAGGACGTGCCTGGATTTCTTGCCAGGAGACTGAGCTTGTAGTGGGTGAACCAATGCTGTGTAGGCAGTCAGACAGCCCAGGTAAGACTGGGCACCAAGCAGGCAGTGTAGGTGTAGTACTGGGAGTAGTTGGTGTGCCTGGTTGCAGGGCTGTGTGCTTGCAACTTGCCTGCATGCCCTTGAGCCCTTCCTGTGGAAGGAAGGCCATGGCACCTGCTGGCAGTGCCAGGATGGTTCTCAGTGGCATTCAGTGGGTTGATCAAACTTGTGACTACGTAGATGATGAGAAGAGCTCACGTCTACTTCTACTTTGAGGTTTTTACTTTTGTTTCTTAATTTCACATCCTTTTCTACTTCCCTATTTCATTTGGGACATACGTTCCGGCTGCTTTTAGAAGGGCAGCTCCTACTGTTGCTTGGCCTTTGCAGGAAACAGGAAGCTCCAAAAACTATGTGCAGTTTACTTGTGGGCTTTGTAACAGCTTGCTTTTCACATTTACTCCACTGTGATGAGGACATTTGTGCTTTGAGTGTTGATGTGTACTAAAAGCTATACCATGTTTTACTGATTATTTTATCCTTTTTTTGCACCCATTTTTACTGGAGGAAAGTGATTGTAGAATGAACATACGGTAAAATAATAGCTCCCTTTTTTTTTTTTTATCATACCGGGTTGCCCTTGACTGACTAAATGCCTTAAAGCAGATTCTGTAGAGGAGGAGTATTATTCACTGAGATCAGTAGGTGTGGCTGCAGGAAAATCAAGCAACCCCAGTATAAGGTCTGACCTTTCAGTAAAGCTGCGGGGTGCAGTTCAGCTTTATGATGCTCTATCCAGTACGCTTTTTTTTTTTTTTTTTTCTTTTTCTTTTTTTTTACATTTTGACTTGGAGATTTCTTTCTTTCAGTTCTCAGATGAAGTGAAAGGTGTTTCTAATAGCTGCTTTTTGGTTCTGGAGTTTAATCTCATTTAACTCTCTGACTTCTAGGTGGAACACCAGTACTCACACATATTTACTGTGACAGTAAGGAAAGCCACAAATGTCACAAAAGGAGCCATTGGTGACATGCGTGAGTATATCTCTTTCTGTTTTGCTTCTTTTTTCTAGGAGACTGTTCCATAGGCGGGGAGGGGAGGGGGTGCCACAACACGCTTGTCATGCAATAAAAGATTGGTTGTGTTTTGTCTTTTCTGTCTGTTTTGTTAAAGTGAGAGCAAGGTTTTGTTGCTCGCTCATTTCAAATTAGAAAGCAGATTTGCTGCTCCTTCTTTCTGTTGATCCAGAGAAGATGAGTGAGTTGTAAACAATTTGCCTACAAGCAAACATACCTATGTTTAGTTTTTTGGCTTAGTAAGAAGTGCTGTTCTGAGGATAGTGAATCTGGCTCTTGTATCTTCAAAAGGCTGTGGTTTGGTACTACTAACAGTTGAAAAGAAAGAAGCCTAGAGCTCTGCTGAGTCAATGCAATAGAAAAAGAAAGGGGGGAAAGAATAAGCAGATATCACGTTGGAGTACTACATAAGACACCACTGCTTCTTCCCCTTTCTGTTACACTTCTAAGTCTCCAGGCTTAGCAGCTGAACAGGAAGCCACCAGGAAAGACCCATGAAAACTCTTGCCTGTTCTTAAGGAGGAAAGGAGAGAATAATATACTGGCTCAGTCTGTAAGAGGAGTATTCCTGCTTCCTTTATTTTGAGTGTTTGGCTCTCAGGTTGTCACTCATTTCTCTGGCGCTTCTTCCCTTACTTAGCCTGGAACTGCATCTGAGGAGGAGGAGCATGGTAGTACCTTGCTTCTCCTCTTTGGTCAGGCTCGTTTGAGAGGCAGTCATTTCTTTCCCAGTGCATTCTTGGAAGCTGCTTTCAGGTCAGACTGCAGCACCTGCTCTCATACTCAGATTTGCTTTGACAAGTGAGTGATTCTTCTATACTTAGTTGTCAGCACTGATATTAAACATGGCAGGTAAGTGGGGAGTGATGGCAGGGGAAGACTTGGGAATCTGTTTGGTATCTACTGTGGGGTCTTCACTTAGAACAAAACAAAAAACATGGGAGAAGTGCTGTAAAGACTAGAACAAGAGCCTCACAAATTTGTGTGTGAAAGAAGATGAGTTCAGTGGAAGGACACAGGTTCCTGGCACAAGAGAGTGGGGAGATGGGAAGGGAAGAAAGGATAGGGAGCTTGAAGTTTAGGTAGTATGAAAGAGAGTATGGAAAATGTTAAAAAGAAAGCCAGAAGACCACCAGAACGGGTATGGTCCTAAGGTATAAATTCCAGATATTATCCATCACTAATGTATTTCCATGCAGTAAGTCTGAAAACTTACTGAATCATTGAAATGAAATGGTTACTCAGAAAAAACTTGGGTACAACCCAGCAGAACTATCTCAGGGGCTACTGAAACCTGCCTGGTTTCCTGTCTGAGGCACCTGCCAACACTCCATAGCCTGGTGCACCTCAGTGAGCTTTCATGTTCCCGGGGCTTGTTCTTGAAGTCCTGGCAAATCCCCCAGAGTGAAATAGAAACCAGCGAAAGGCATGTGGTTGCTTCTGTTTCTATTTTGGAAATGTTTTTATTTCCCATGTGTATACAAATCCTGGTGTTTTGGAGCCTGGAAGCTATTTGATCAAATCTGTAACCTTGTGCATCTTTGGTATCAGCAAGCTGTGAGTAGCGCAGATCCTTCACAGTTGGTTGTGGTAACCAGTATTTTTTTCATTTGATTTGTCAAAAGTAACTCGTTGAAGGAATTTCTGAAAATTTACATCAGGTTTCTGACCTCAGATATAGGATTTGATAGCAGAGAATGTCTGTGATATGTAACATGAGGTAAGTTTATTTGTGTAAGTTAAGAGAGTTAACTTGTAGTGGTGATGGAGGTTCTGGGGAAGATCAGTGGTATGCTTTTGTTCCTTTTCCCATGTCACAAGTGAATGTCTCAGATGCTAAGAGTCTCCTGCTAGAAAATTCGCAATTCATTTACATTTATGTTTCTCAGGCTGCAATCTGGAAAACTCTCTTCTTCGGAAAGGGCTTCTTAAATGCTGGTATCTTCAGGATGTCAAGTGTTGGGTTCTGAAGGGGTTCTCATCCCCTGGATTAGAGGGCATGGGTGGCCAACAGCTTTCCATCACTCTGTATTTTGAAACGCTGCTGTTCTTTGCAGCCACATGATTCATTTTACATCTTTGCCATCTTTTATGAGACTGACAGCTTTCTGGAACAGTGTTGAAGGATCTGGGTAGATTTAAGTTTATTGTGGAAGGGCTTACTACTTTGCTGTATTCCTACCATAAGGATCTGAGGTCTGCCTCTGCCCAAGAAGCCTTGTGTCTGGTGTATATGGGGTTCTGACTGTGCTTGGGCATCAAGAGTGTATGGCATACTATCCACTCCTCTATCCTCCCAGGCCTAGGCTGGAGAGATGTGCAGAATTTTAAGCAGACTTTTCAAGATGTCCTGAACACTTCATTAATGAAGAGTATAAATGGATGTGTCATCCTTAAAACTCAATAATGGATGTATACTGCAACTTCCACAGGCTATGTTTCCTTATGTGAACAGTTCATACACAGCATTGCTGACTCAAGATACATGCTTTGTTTCCTGGCTGACTGGAGCAACAGAGAAAATTGGAGCTAGGATAGCTTCAGGTCATCTTTTTTATTTTTCTCACTGAGATTTACCATTGTCTCTGTAAGCTTTAAAATCTTTATAGAGTGATCTGACAAATACTAGCAATCAGATCTGAATCTGGATCATACCAGCATCTGAGTAGCTAAGGTACAGTAGCTCATTTTTGACAGCTCTTTCAGCCTGGAGGTGTTCCATCCTTTGGATCATTTTTGTGGCCTTCCTGTGGATGCCCTCCAATAGGTCCATGTGTCTCCTGTACTGAGGACTCCACATCTGGATGCAGTGCTCCAGGTGAGGTCTCAAAGCACAGAGCAGAGGGGCAGATCCTCTCCCTCTGCATGCTGGCCACTCTGCTTTTGATGCAGCCCAGGGTACAGTTGGCCTTCTCTGAGGGCATGTTGCTGGCTCATGTTCAGCTGCCATCTAGCAGTACCCCAGGACCTTTTTGGCAGGGCTGTGCTCAGTCATTGCATCCCCTAACTTGTACTGATAGCAGGGGAGCTGCAGTACCTTGCACTTGGCTTTCTTGAACCTCATGAGGTTCTTCTGCGCCCACTGCTGAGGCTGTCTAGGTCTCTTTGGATAGCATCCTGTCCCTTGAGTGTATCATCTGCACCACGGGGTCATCTGGTGTCATCTGCAAACTTGCTTTGGGTGCACTCAATCCCACTGTTGATGTCACTGATGAAGATATTGAAGGGCATTGATCACTGTATTGATTCCAGATGGGTGTTTCCTGGTGAAACATCATAGTGGGACTCTTGGGAGTCTCTTCATGGAGCTGAAGACGCCGCTCTTTCTACATTTTGAGCCTTTCTCTTTTAGGAATGGGTCTCCCTCCTTTTCTTGTTTGTCCTCTGTAGAAGCTTGATTTCTTCCTGCTTTCTTCTATTCTTGTGGTTTTATTGAGGCATTAGGTTTATGTAACTAACGTCAGCCTGCCCTCATCTGTGGTCCTCCCGGGTTTGGGCAGCTCCAGGCTCTTGAAGTCCCACTGACAGCAGTTCTCAGAATCAGAAAGCCAGAGGAAGAGCCTCTCTCACTCAGAGGTTCTGAGGCTGTGCTTCAGCATTGCAGTGCATGGAGCTCTGTAGCCACTGGTAAAAGACCAAAACCTCTAAAGCCCCATGACACCAAGCACAGATCCAGTATAAACTTGTTCTGCGGATTCAGAAAACGTTGACAGTTTCAGTTAGCATTAGCAGACTTTATGCCAGACTAGAACTAAGCTATACTTATCAACATGT
The DNA here is from genome assembly GCA_028571105.1 of Tragopan temminckii. Taxonomy (NCBI): domain Eukaryota; kingdom Metazoa; phylum Chordata; class Aves; order Galliformes; family Phasianidae; genus Tragopan; species Tragopan temminckii. Next base: position 626,123 of record JAOWBP010004015.1, read on the forward strand.
AGAAGTTACACTGTGGGCTTGAGTAATTTACCAGGAATGTGATGATATACCTAAGCCTACACCAGCCCCAGTTATCGTTTTCCAGACCTGGCATCAGCATGGACCCGCAGCTGCATGGGGCATATGGCAGTGACAGAGGGAAAGGGTTCATAGATGTGGCACTAACAGTGCTCATAAGAGCTAAGCATTTCAATTGATGAAGGAAAAAACAAACAACACCTTGGATTCTACTGTACCATCAGAAAAAAGGATTTTTCTCTGGACCATTACAAACTGATGTTTTAGTTGCTTTTCCGTGCTGTCTCTACAAAGGCAGCTGCAGAGAGAACCTGGAGAAGGGAATTTTTTCTCTTGGTAGTTTGATGGATCTGTTGTGAACCTATTAAAGGGTTCAGGTGGCAATTTTATTTTAAATTTTTTGTCAAGGCTGCATCAGGAAAGCTGGTGGTGGTGTCCCTTCTGCCAGTGAAATAGGTAGTAATGCACTCCCTGAGCTGGGAGCACAGTCCTTTCCTTCACCAGAAGAGTGCTGGAGCTGAAAAGCATTGTAATACAAGGCAGTAATAATCTCTAACAAATCAGTTACTCAATGACAGAATTTCTCAGAGCAAAGCTGCTGTTTTGGGAGCAGCGTCACCTCTCTTGCAGTCACCTTCCACAAATGGAATCCAGTCCTGCATCATCCTCTTTTCAACATCTGTCTGATGAGGCCAGAAACCTTGGCAGTGCTTATAGTACCTGGAACACATGCAGCAAATAACCTCATGCCTCCTGCTTGTGGCCCCTTGCTGGCAGACCATTAATTTGTTTGAAGACTCTCAGAAGCAATTGCTCCAAATTAATGGGAAGATTGAATTTAAATGTAGTAATTAGACTGCATTAGTACCTGTTGTGAATACTCTTTCAGAATTGGCATCACTGAAGTTAAATTGATTTATGAGAGGGCCTACGTAGGGATTTAATTAAACTTAGCTAATATGCTTTGCAGATTAATTGTATTTATTAATTCAAATCAGCCAATTTAAAAAAGCAGTAATAGCTGAAACAGTCTCATCTGAAGTATGGGTGACACAGGGGGTTGGAGGCCACCACTGCTAACTTGAGAGGAGTGCACTAAGCCACAGTCCTCTTGATAAGTGGGAATTGAGAAGAAACTTGAGAAGACAGATCATGGCCTTGCTGCTTTTCAGATTCTACTGTTGGCTGCTGGTGATTTTAATGTAAAGATTACCCAATAGAGTCATAAGATGCTTCTTGGTGTTGCAGCCTGACACAGCCAGTTCTGCTGCATTGTGTTCCTGGCTCCACCTACCCAAGTAGAAGAACTGTTTGGTTTCCGGAGTTGCACCTCCAGCCCATGTGAATCAAATGAGTTTCAACAAGGCCAAGTGCAAATTACTGCACTTGGGTTGGGACAATCCCAGAGTACAGACTGGGGGAAGAACTCATTGAATGGCCCTGCTGAGAAGGACCTAGGGGGTCCTGCAGAACAAAAAGCTGGAGCTAGCAGTGTGCACTTGCAGCCTAGAAGGCCAGTGGTATCCTGGGCTGCATTAAAAAAGGGGTGGCAGCAGGGAGAGGGAGGTCATTGCCCTTCTCTTCTGCCCTGCTGCAGTCTTGGCTGGAGTACTGGATCCAGGCCAGGGGCTCCCAGCATAAGAAGGATGTGGAGCTGTTGGATTTTGTCTGGTGGAGTGCCACAAGGATGTGCTCCAGCCCTTCAATCCTTTTTTATGAAGACAGGCTGAATGAGTTGGGCTTGTTCACCTTGGAGAAGGCTTCTAGGAACCTTACTGTGGCCTACCAGTACTTGAGGGTAGTTTATAAACAGGAGACTAACTTTTTACATGATCTGATAGTGATAGGAAAAGGGGGAGATACTTTAAACTGAAAGAGAGGAGATGTAGGTTAGATGCTAGGAAGAAATTCTTCACTCAGAGGATAGTGATGCAGTGGCACAGGCTGCCCAGAGATGTTGTGGGTGCCCCATCCTTGGAGGCATTGAGTGCCAGGTTGGATTGGGCCCTGGGCAGCATGATCTAGTGGGTGCCACCCACTGCCAGCCCATGGCAGGGGGTTGGAACTAGATGATCTTTGAAGTCCCTTCTAACCCAAGCCATTCTATGATTCTGTGTTTCTATGATTTTATGAATGACAGGGCACGCTTAATTGTTGCCTGCTGCAGGGAGAGACATCCAAGTGATGTCTTACCCAGAGCACCAGGCAACCCAGTCAGGCTGCTCACTGCCCCTGTTCACATGCCCAAGTGGCACTGCTGGGATTTTGTGTGAGACCTGGCAGCTCTGACATTTCCATTCCTCCCTGGCTACTTGCAAGTAAGTAGTTAATGGTGCCTCTGCTCTCCTGGACACACGTTGTCAGGCCTTGCGTTAACCTGTTCTTTCATTAATTTCAGCAGAGCAAGGGCAAGACAAATCTAGTGATACAAATACTTTTTTATACTTTGGGGAACATTTGTTATTTGGCAATTAGTCATGATGGACAGTTGTTAATAAACAGCCTTTTTATTCATGAAAATGATAAAAGACATTTTCACTTGACTGTGATAGGGATAACAAGTCATATTTCCATGCCACTGTAAAGCATGTTGTGAAGTGAGCCTGACAAAATTCACCATTAAAACAAAAATGTGACAGTCAAAGCTATGCTTCTGGCCTGCAAAGAGATTCACATAGCTTGCATGATGCTGGTTTGAGCAATCAATGCTAATTAATGTTCAGCTTGTTGAAGCACCTTGCTTAGGATCTTGTGGCAGGTTCAGTAGGTTCCAGACTCTTCAGTCATACCTGCCTGCTGCACAGCCTCCTCTACTCCCTTCCACAGTAAGAGCTGCTTGCTCCTAAGGCATGGCTGCCCAGGGCCACTGGGAGGAGAGGGGAAACAGCAGATTAGATGTCAGGGATATTTTTCACCTGGTGTAGTGAGATGCTGGAACAGGTTGCCCAGAGATGTTGTGGTTGCCCTGTCCCTGGAGGTGTTCAAGGCCAGATTGGCTGAGGCCCTGGGCAACCTCATTTAGTATTTTATCTAGTGTTTGGCAACCCTGCCAGTGGCAGGGAGGTTGGAACTTAATGATCCTTGAGGTCCTTTTCAACCCATGTCATTCTATGATCCTACCACTGGCTGTGCTCAGGTTGTCCTTAAATTTATGCCGTTATCACTGAAATCCAAGCATCGAGACAGTGTGTTGCATAGGGGGGAGTTGCCCTTGATGTTCTTGGTATCATGTGAGGAAAGAATAATGGAAATTGAGAAGGTAGATTGAACGGTATCTATGAAGTCAGGAGAAGCTTTGTTAATTCATGTTAATTCATTTCATAACTCTAAATCCTCAATGTTCGTACTTAAAGAAGAATGAGATGTGACGAAGATTAGTGCTTCAATCTTAATGAAGTTGTACTGCAGTACTGTGAGCCAAAAAATGGGTGGAAGGTAGACTAAGATGGTGATTTGTGATCTCGTGTTAATTATGAACATGGTAGCACATGATCGTAGAGGATGTTGGCTACCCAGAAGGTGAAAAAACTTCAATCAACCAAACCAACAAAATTCTTGAAAGTAGTTCTGCAATACACTTGCTGGAATATTCCTGTAAGTGCATAGATATGGTGCCTGGAGGTCATGGGTCCAAAGTGTCTGGATCCAGATTTGCTTTCTGTAATGCTATGCATATATTAATCAAAATTAATATAGTTTTCATAGAATCCCAGAATCGCAGGAGTTGGAAGGGACCTCAAGGGATCACTCAGTCCAATCCCCTGCTAAAGCAGGCATCCTGCAGTAGGTCGCACACGTCCAGAAGGTCTTGAATATCTCCATGGAAATAGACTCCACCACCTCTCTGAGCAGCCTGTTCCAGTGCACCCTTACTGTAAAGTTCTTCCTTGTGTTAGTACAGAACTTTGTATGTTCAAGGCTTAGGCCAATAATCCTAGTTCTGTCACTGTGCACCACTGAGAAGAGCCTGGCCTCATCCATTTTCCTCCCACCTCCCTTTAGATATTTATCAACCTTATCAGATCCCCCCCAGTCTTCTTTTCCCTGGCCTGAACAGACCCAGGTTACTTAGCCTTTATTCACACAGGAGATGCTCCAGGCCCTTCATAGTCTTTGTGGCCCTCCACTGGACTCCTTCTAGGAGATCCCTGTCTATTTTGAACAGGGGAGCCCAGAACTGGACGCAGTAGTCTAAATGTGGCCTCACCAGTTTTATTTAATAATCCATTAATAGTTTGTTTAATAATCCAAGATTATTATCCAATGATAACAAGTATTTATAATAAGCTTATAAGTGGGGTAAAGAAGACAGATTCTTCTGTAACAAATTGGATTTTTGAATGCTTCAAGAACTTTGCATTTCTTTCATGCTTTGATAAACCAATTAGATAAATTTTTATGTATAATAGAGGTGGCTTTATCCCTTCTGGTTTAGATTTGAACAAGTTTTCTGTAGATTCCGAGTCTGTTAAAGTATTGAAATAATTGAAATTGGAATGACTGAAATATATGTTGTTAATTATATTAATATGGAGGCCTGATCTCAGCCATCCTACCAAATGGATAGTACAAGATAAAATGGTTTCCAGTCACTGTAGAGAATTATACAGTTTTCTTTAATATATTGCTTCATTTTTCATGTGAGAATGATCGGTTGTAATTAATGTCCGTTGTGTGTTTCGCTTTATGATTGATTGTGTTGTTTAGAGGTAGGATTCTATAGGAATTATATGTGTGGAGATAGAAGTCATTAAAACCTTACTTCCTACCTCTTGGCCATTTGTTAAGACAGTTTGTTTGTAAGTTTGTTAAAAAAAACAAATCAACAACACCTTTATATGCTGACTCTGCTTTTGATATTGGATCTCTCCACAATCCTTGGAAATGGCAGATGCTGTAAATCTTTCAGAATGTTTATTATAAACATTTTGTTAACTACCTTTATAATTCATCCAGCTCTAAGCTATTAATTGTAGGATCCATTGAAATCAATGCTGAAACTAATTTGGTACTTTGTGTAAAGGTGGATTTTTGGCTACATTTGTATGTCAGTTCATCTTCCTTTTTTCTCTGATGAATACTACTGGTGTCTGGTGCCTCTGTACTGTTGCACATCTATGCCACAGTGTGTGCAGCTCTTAGTTGCTGCTGGAAGTGTCTTGTGTTAATTGCCTGCAAATACTGAGGCTCTTACTGTATAGAGTCACTGTGCCAGGAAGGGAGGAATATGAAGTCATACACTACAGTCATTGTCTGACAATAGCTCATGTGTCCATAGGTCTCTCATTTGCAGCCCTTGCAAGCATTCAGCTGCATGAAAAAATTGAGATGCAGGGCAGATTGCTAGCCAACAAATTACAAAGGAGACATGCAGGAAGCTCTGCCTGGGAAGAGCCCAGAGGCCATTGGAGCTGCATAGAAGTGCTGCTTTCTGCAGAAGTGTCCTGAGGAAGAAGTATGAATACTTAGACATTGTCTCTCATGGAGAGTCTTTGAAGCTGTCTGTGTTTCTTTCCAGTTTTGCTTCACTTCAGTCAAGGAACAATTCTCTGACAGTGTGGCCCCTACATATGCGAACTTAATTCTCTTACAATCATAACAGTTTTAAAGCAACAGCTTTTGACCCATGAACCGTTTCATTATAATGTTTTTTTTTAATATCAAAATACAGATAACAGCAATGATCAAGCTGTTTTTCATTTTTTGAGATTTTTTTTTTTTTAAACATACCTAGGAAATCAACCGGTAAAAACATGTGCAGGAATAAATAGATCTGTGCAAGAAGATGCACACACCATCTATTTTACCTGCACATTAAATACATTAAGCAACTTTGCGTTACTTGCCAGATTGCTGGTAGCTACTTCGTGAGTGCCATCCCGAAGTGATAAAAAGGAGTACAATTTTTATTTATACAGCATGGCTTGTAGCAAAATCTTAATCAGAGCACACAGTCTTCCAGTATTTTTCCTCTTTAGCTGAAGAAGGAAGTTTGAAAAGAATAGATTTTCATTTTCTCAATTGAAAATAGCACAAAATAAACTTTAAAACATGAAAGGGCGGATGATTAACTCCTAGCCTCGGGTTAAAAAACATAATAAAGGCAGGGAGTGAGGGGGAGGCTTGGCATTGCTCAGTTACCAAGGTATTTCTTTTATTTATTTTAGTTGCTGATTTTCTAAGTTTAGCTGCTCCGTGCCTTGGTTTAGGTTCTGCTTCAGTGCTCACTTACGTTCTCTCTGGTGGGGAGTCAGTAATGGCAGCTGGGTGCCAGCTGTGCTGAGGCCTGAGTTTTCCACGTGTTTTGGGATTTGGAATACAGATGGGGAGCCATTGGCTTATTGTGTTTAAAACAAAAATCAAAGTTTTGTAACTTCCAGTTAGAGTCGATCCTATAGTCACGTAAAAATTGAACAGAAGGAGAGGCATCAAAGTTTTGTTCAGAATGTTGCTTAGTGTTGGTATTTTTATTAAAAAACAAGCTTCTGGGGGCACGTTCAGCCTCTTGGCACTATGCATCTCTAGGGTTTGTTGCCTCGGTATTGCTTGATGTCCAGACTTACAGATGAGATCTTGTCACTGCTCACTGCAGTAGGTGTTTTGCTATGCAGACTCACAGGGCTTTGAATTCCCTGCCTTCGGGCACAGATTTGTATTGTAATTCAAGGGAGGTAATGCAGCCAGTAGAAGTTGGCAATTAGTTACATCCATCAGTGGAAAAAGAAAGACGTAAAATACACCTGGGGATTGATCCCATCTCTTCCCCTGACTAAGAGACAAGCTAAGACAAAAATTCTCAAGAGCTAATGAGGAGTGCTATCTAAAGGCTTGCCACACCATTCCCTAGCTTTAAATAGCTCCTCGTTAATTAATAGGTAGGTGTGACCTGCCAAGTTGTAGCAATTAGCCGAGACCCACAGATACAGAGCACGACATAAAAATCTGAATCTTATATGTTCTCATGCTTCTCCACAGGGATTGTAAGTACTTTTTTGTGCAAGTTCAGTGCTTTCTCTGTTGGTAGTGTCAGAAAGCACGTTAGCTCCAGCTGATGTTCCCAAGTAGCGGTGGCAGGAGGCCAAAATGTTCTGACTCCATTCTGCCCTGGTACGCAAAACCTCCTGAGCCTTTTCAGAAAGGCTTCTTTTGTGTTTTCCAAAAGAAGATTGACTCCTGAAAGTATTGATATATACTTTTTTGTTTACTCTTTCTCCTGGCTGTAGGGACCCCACGGCTCTTGGCTTCAGCACACTCTGATAATGTTTTATTGAAATAGGGAACCTCTGGATACATCTGACTTTGTTGAAAAAAGTATCTTTAGACTTGAAGTTTATACACGGAGGGATGTTCAGACCTGTTTGACCTAGTGATGGATTTTAATCTCTTTCCTAAAGACATCTTTAATAAAAGGATTCTTGTTTATAGTGAGCAGAACATTTCCTTTAAAGTATTTTCCAAGAGCAGAGGACAACCTTTGCAGAGAGGCTGGGGAGATGTGCGTGTTTTACCATATTACAGCTGGTGGCTTTGTACGGAAAGGTCAATACCAGCCTGTTTCTTGTATTTGTAGGACAAGAAATTGTTGCAAAAAATTTCTGTTAAACCTCGATTGACAGTGGTGAGATGAAGAAAAGGGAAATCCATACTATTACTGAATATATGTTTGAAGCAAAATAAACTATTGTGGAGTTAGAAGAAAATAAGTCAGAGAAAGGTAGTGATGCTGACAGTGCATGTACTTCTAATCATACCTACTGTTTTCTGTAGCAGTTTGGCTGAATTTCTTCTGTTGATAAAACACACTAGTGATGTTCTATTTCCACAGTGCTCTCTATCTTTTACAAGTTGAACTTAAATGTGAAAACATGATAGAATCTCTTCTGCAGTTACAATGCAACACTATTCAAGAATCACGACTACTGAAATTTCTCATTTAGGAATGAACTGTCATTCATAATAGAGACATTGACACTGGTGATGTTAAATGTCAGACAAAGAATAATCTCCTTTGAGTGAAAAATCTCATTTGTCAGAAGAAAATTACTGGCTTTAATGGATTGGAAATGTTGGGCTGCCAACAATGCATTCTTTGCTTTCAGGAGGGAATGGCTTTTATTGAATGTCAGGTGAATTTTTTCAAGGTGTACTTTTTCTCCCACTAATAATTCTGATTAGATAAAGTTGTCATATGTTACTGTATTTTCAGTCAGGGTTCTGCAGTTGTTTTTCAAATATAACGTGCTAACAAAGTCTTGGTTCTGTGGTGACCTCCACAAAGTCAAACAGGTGAAAGAGGATCCAAAGCTAGACACCCCATTGCTTGTTCTCATTTTTAATTGAGGACCATTTTGTGGAATGTTCTTGTGTCACTGCTGTGACACTGGGATGAGGAAGGGGTAAGAGCTTTTAAAAATAGAAAATAAAAAGTATGCATATTTCCAATAAACGTGAATCTTTCCCAGTGCCCTTCTGTTTGTTCAAGGCTCTCTCCACCTAACAGTATAACTTCTGTTTCCTTTTGAGATGCTGGTAATATTGTTTTATCACTTATTTGATTATATTTGTAGAATTTGTATAGTTAAGTTTAAATATATTTCTGCCATAGATCATGAGATAATCAGCATTTTCACGTAACTGTTACAACTCAGATTTGAGTTACATGGAATCCTGCATTGTTTGTCTCTGTAGTTGACACTCCAGACCCCTATGTGGAACTGTTCATCCCTTCCGCTCCTGACTGCAGGAAGAGAACTAAACATTTCAATAATGATGTGAATCCTGTGTGGAATGAGACCTTCGAGTTCATTCTGGACCCCAACCAGGAGAATGTTCTTGAGGTAAATAAAGTGACCGAGTTGTCTGTGTGGAAGTCAAAAAATGTCTAGAAGTTTAAAATAACAGTACTTTGTTCATCTGTTGTGTTGAGATTTTGGAGTTTGTGGTGTTGTTGTTGGTATGGGTTTTTTTTTATTATTTAACATTAAAGGCTGGATTTTGCCTTTAGTCATGGTGCTAGGTAAGAGGTATTGTATTCAATGAATAGCCTTGAGAGTCAAGATCACATCATCCATAAATTATTTTCTCATTGCTTCCTTCACTGATTCTACTATTATGAACAGTGAATACGTGGGGGATGTAAAGTCAAGTCTCTGCCCATTCATTCCCTGCTTTTCCCTCAGGAGTCAAAAAGCAGAAGTGTGGTTCTGCTTTATCCTCAGTGCACACACAGTGATGTTTTGGAACTCTTAGTCTATGTGAAGGCTTGCTGGCTGAGCCATTGTCTAGTATCAGTATGTTAAGCTTTCCTGGGTTGTGTACAAAAGGTGAGTATTGTATATAATTATTTTACCAGTCCATATAGTAAGAATGTAAGTTCTTCTGTGGTGCTGTGTTAGCTTGGTTCTTCAAAGGACATGGCCCTAACATGTAAATTGCTCTACGTAAGCATACAGGTTTTCAGCCTAAATTAAATGGACAACAAGGGAAGAAGATAAAGCCTGGGAAGCTATTTGTTGACCTAGTAACTACAACCTCTTGAGGCTAAATGGATCAAGATCCTAAAATTGTGTTGTGCTTCCAACAATGCTCTCTCTGCTCCTGGGGTGAGGATCAGATTTGCAGTTCAAGGAAGAAGAATTGTGTGGTCAGCCTACTGGAGCACAAAGAACTTTCATGTCCATCCCCCCATCAGGGAAGTCACAGTAACTTTACAGTTGTTTTGCAGAAAAGAGATTATGCAAAACAGCTTCTGACATTTTATCTTGTGCAGCTGTAACCTGAGTTGATTCTCACTAAATATTTTGGTCTTAGACATTCAGCCTGGCCAAGTGAAACCCGGGAAAAGGTTGAAATCTTTAACTTAGTTGTTATTTTTCATGACAATATAGTAATCAGGACTTAGAAAGAGAAATGCAGTGATCATTTGGAGAAATAGGAAGAAGAAAGTAAGAATTTGGGTTCATCAGCCTGCCTTTGTTGCTGTATATATTTTATGAGGGGTGCTCCAAAAGGAATGCCTCATATTTTATTGTGTTGGCCGACAACGTTAGAGGTGGATGTTGGTGGGACGGCAGTAGAGACTGAACCTTCCTGCCTACATTCCATTACATGTTGTTGCAGTGTGACAGATGGCCGCAAAGGGGCAGTCTGACAGAATGACGTCTGAAGTGGAAGTGCATATGAAGCAGAGGTGTGGAACTGAATTCCTTCATGCAGAAGAAAAATTACACCCATTGACATTCATCAGCACATGCTGAGTGTTGATGGAGACCAAACAGTGGATGTGAGCACAGTGAGGGGTGGGTGGTGCATTTCAGCAGTGGTGACAGCAACAGTGGATCACCTCCATTGGTGCAGACTTTTACCAGCATGGCATGCAATCTCTTGTTCATTGCTGGTGAAAGTGCATAGCTAGTAGTGGTGACTGTGTTGAAAACTTACTTTTTGTAGCTGAGAATCTGCTCTATCAAATAGTGTTATTGCACTTTTTGTATGTGTTGTGGTTTCCATGGAAATAAATAAGAGGCATTACTTTTGGAGAGACTTATGTATGTGCTGCCTATCTCTCATTTTCACGCAATGTGGCCCAGGCAAGCCAAAAGGACACCCATGCTGTGAGAGAATGCAGCAGATTTCATTAGAAGTAGAATTTGGAAACGTATCTTCACAATAACTAAAGATCATTGCCTTTTTATGAAGCAAGTGCTATAAAATTTTATGGAAATTGCCTGCAAAGAGCCAGCGATACCATGTAATAATGGTTAATGTTGGACCTGTTTGATTTATATCGGCATAAACAAATAAATACTGTTTGTGGTAAACCTTCTCTTCCCCATGAAAAACACGTTCTTTAGGTTAAGGCTGGTATTATTGTTCTGCCATTATGGTACACACAGAGTCTATAGCAGAGCCTTTGGATTCTGTGTGGAGGATGGCATCAGAATTCAAATCTGCAAAATCCACGTAAAGCTTCTTTTGTGAATTCCCAGGCTCACGCAGACTCCACAACCCCTTCTACTCCTCAGGTCGTTTAAATGTTTCACACTGTCACAAGTGCAGTTTTTACTTTGAAGTGTAAGAAGCTCTCCAAAATCCTACTATGCAGTTCTTACTGTTGCTGCTGGTTTCAGAAGTCAGCCCTCGGAGGTTACAACAATGAGTATCAAGTTCTGTGAGGAAACAGAAGAATGCAGATGATGTTAGAATACCGATGTCACTAAAATACAGTTCATTTCAAAGAATCAGTAGTGGCACAGGATGAGACAAATTCTCTATAGCTGAGCAAAAGTTGAGCTCAGATTTAACAAATAGTCATGCAAGTGTCTGTGTCTTGATTGCATTTGTTTTACGCAAAATATATGCTCCAAGCCACAAACATGGTATTTCAGAAGAAACGAATCCACAAAGTAGAAAAAAATCATAAGCCAAATGAGTTTGGAGAACTCATTTACTAGAAACCACAGAAACAGTAATTTGAAACTCTTTGTGAGCATCTTACTTGAGAACTGAAAGGCTGCCTCTGAGAAAAAAGACAGGTAGATATAGGCACAGGAGAATTAGGGCAAATGCACTGGACAGTGTTCTCTGCTATTTGCATCAATGCTTGGATAGTATTGCGTTTGAAAAGGTATATGATCTGATATGGAAGATGAGAAGAGTCTTGAAGGTCTGGTTTGATACAGAGAGAAGCTTTGTGTCGTTTGGAATGCTGTGCTTTTTTCCAAATCATTGCTATGAAATTCTTGGTCTGTGAATGGGAGATTAGGACACATGGATTCCATCTTAGCTGAAAAGTTGCATTATTTTTTTGGCATATGATGCCAAAATCTCCACAGAGAAGATTTACTAGCTAGAAATTGAAATAATTATAATTCGTATAATTTGAAGTAATTGCATCTGTTTAGAATTGTGATGAGATTCACTGACAGAAAAGGTGCACAAATGAAAAATGCTTTACGAATGATACTGTCATACTCACTCCATAGAATGTTGAATGCCTTAAAAAAGCTACCTACACTGTATGCCAACTTATCCTGCTTAAAGAGGATATCCTTGGGTGTTGACTAGGTTGGGTTAGTTACATTCTTTTCCATATCCCTTTTTAAAAGTTACTTTAGACATAATCTATATGGACCTAAAAAGGGATTTATCAGTGTTGAATTGAATGCCATTTATCTTTTTAGGTTACTTTGATGGATGCCAACTACGTTATGGATGAGACTCTTGGTATGGCCACATTTCCTATATCCTCTCTGAAACTGGGAGAGAAGAAGGAGGTCCAATTAACTTTCAACAATGTGAGTTGCAACATTTGTGGCTTTGCCTTTGTTGTGTGGCTGTGAACGTGTTGGGAAGTTTGTAATCAGTGCCTGAACTGAGAGCACCTAAACCACTGTATAATGTGGATATACATGGTTAGATACAGCAAATCATGTTGAAGTTAGTGCTTAGAAAGCCTGAGTGATGTTTCCTAAGGACTCTCACTGAGTCTGATGTTACTCGGAGTTTACCCTTAGTCACTTCTTAAGAAAAACATTTAGCCTGCACTTGCAACCCAGATTAAAAATCCAAGGCTTCTTCGTTGCTATTTCTGGCTGTGTTTTATCAACATAGTTTTGAATTTAAAATAGAAAATGAGGCATTATATCCCTCATTGGGTAACGGCAGCCTGTTGGTCAGGAAATAGCTACATCTTTGGAGGCTTTGGGGGTGGGGGGAAATCTCAGCTGCGGGTTGCACACCTGGTCCTGAAGCTGGTTTCCTGAGCATCCATTGTTGGCCACAGTTCACACTGGGGTGCCTGCTGGCACTGTGTTTATGCCTTTGCAGTACTGCTGAGAAGATAATGAAGAAACAGAGTAGCACTGAATGCTTTTCTTTCTGAGACAATTCTCTCTACAAGTCTAGTATTAAACTTCTGTACTCCAAACAGATTTCTGCATCACTTGGTTCAATTTAGTTTAATGGTCTTTGTTATATGGATTTTATTGTGCTCTATGTTATCTCTGCTACTTGAAGCTTGTGACTTCCAGAAAGCTAACAGAAATTCTTTTATTAGTGTGCATTGCAGTTGTAATGAATGGCTTGTTGTAACACAGCCCTAGTTAACATTAATGATGCATTACTGCATGTGGTGCTGAAAAAAAAAAGACGAGTTCTAGTTTGATTATTTTCTTTAAACTCATATACAAAACAAATGGTGTCGGTTTAACAAGGATTGCCTGTCTGCATAGTAACTCCTGGAAATCGTTGTTAAATCCATTAGTAATTTAATTTGTTCTATGCGGATTAAAGTATTACAGTATTGGAGGCCATTCTGAACGTAGTTCATCAGTTGTGATTATATCCCTCACGTCTGCTCATCTTTTTATATACCATGTGCATATATTATGTGTATTATCAATACTGTGTGCATTCCTGCTTGGGGCTGTGATCGTGACATGGTCAGAGCTCCTGATTAGTGACTGCTCTGCTATTTTCAGCCTGATTCAACTGTAAAAGTAGGTTTGGTTACAGCAAATAAACTATTAAAGCCCGTTTGTTGGGAAGCAGGGAGCTCCATGCATGAACCTTAGCGTTTAACTAGAGGTTGCCTTAAGAAACTCTGAAGCAAATGGGAAGGGAACATCAGGTCAGGCTAAGTCCTGTGCAGACAGTTTGCATGCACAGTGCGTATCCCTGAGATTTCCTGGGCAGTCTGTGTAAGGTAAAAAAGACACACTCTTTCCCTGCTGGAACATTTCCCTTCAAGGGTTTTTGTAGTACTGTGTGCATACATTTCTTCAACCATTGAATCATTGCATGTATTCTGAAGTGCTTTCTAAATTAATCATGTCAGGTGCTGGAATTACGTAACTGCTACTCTACCTTTGATGTGTTTCCATAAATGACTCTTCGCACTGTTCCTTCATGTTCTCCCTCTGCCTTTCCTTTCTCCAGCCCTGCTGCTGTGCCTCCCTCCCTGCATGCAGTGCTGGTGTGAGAGGCAGCAGAGTGTGCACGGTCCATACCTGCTCTGCACTTAGCGGGCTATTCATCCTCTTCTAGCCCTGTTCTCTGATCATATACCGCACGCGAGGAGGAGAATCCACATATAGCGAGAGGCAGAGTGAAGGAAGGCAGTGTGTGTTACATTCCTCCAGGGCTGTACTGGTGTGTCAGCGGCCATTTCCTGCAAGGTCCTGGGGAAATGAACTTATTTCTATCCTTAATCTGGCAACCTTGTACTCTTGGATTGGGCCTAACGAATATGATCAGTGCTTTAACCATCTTTTTGTAAACTTTTGCTTTCAGGGAACCCTCTTAAGTGCTCTATGAAGGAGGCAGAGAGAACCAAGCTATAGCTATGTCCAGGTAGATCCATGTAGCCTGCAGGAGTGCTGCAAGATTCCTGTCCCTCACCGTGTGAATAGTATCTTCTGCATGTGCAGCTGATCAGCTGTTTTTGCCAGGGCTGTTACACTTGCTAAAAAACAAACTGCGGCCACATCTTCAGTGTATGAAAACAATCAGATACCTTTAGGCCAAACATGATTAACTGTTAAAAAGTGATTGTCATTGAAAAAATTAAAAATAATGCCATCTAACCAGTGAAAGCCAGCACCTAGCTGCACCTAGCAGCATTTTCTTGTGTTTTCAGTGCCATGCCAAAAGTAAACTCACACATTTTAGCAATTTCTTCTTTTTTCAATGAAGTGATCTAAAAAAGCCCATAACACTAGTGATTTTATATTCCAGGTGTCTGTGTGGGGATTTTTCCTGCTGAAAGTGTTGTAATTTGGTTTAAATTTCTCTTGTGTAGGTTACAGAAATGACTTTGGAGCTGTCTCTTGAAGTGTGGTAAGTATCTCCTATTGAAACCCAGAAATAAATAAATAAAAGGAAAATATACTAGCAACAAAGACCTTTGTTTAAAATTTATTCCATTTGTTGTAGTTTTCTTTTAAACATGCCATGTAGAGTACAAAAATTCTTAGTTTTAACACTGAAATACCAAGGACTAAAAAATCAAAGACTTGAAAATTGAAGGTTATTTTCAAAAGGCAGTTGTCTCATTGACTTAAGCAGTGTTACTTTTCTGAATAGTTTCTCCTTTTCCAAATGTTTGCAGGGCCAAGGCTATTGTATGTGGCCTTCTCATGTTGGCTTGTGTTAAGTACTTTCCTTTTCAAGGGCTCTCCCTAGTGAACTCTTAGACATCAGATTCAGCTTGTTGTTTTACCTTCTGTAGTGACTTTGCATCTCATGGTAGCTTTCATTATATGTGTGTAGTCATTACAAAGCTGCCCTGAAGTGCACCTCACTGTAGTATTGAGGTGAAATGGAATATCTCATTCTGGCCAGGATTTCCCATGAAACTGAGCAGATACCTGCTTTTTTGTTTTGTTTTAATCTTCTTTCTTTCAGTGTCTTTATCCCTCTTTCTTGGTTCATCCAGGTGAAAGACAAAAAATCACCTTGAGGCATAATCAGACAAATATCTTTTAAGTCTAGAATTGAATTTCTGGGAACAAGGTGTTTAAAGAGGTTTTTTTTTTTTTGGTTTTTTTTTTGGTTTTTTTTTTTTTTTTGGTTTTTTTTTTCCTGGAACTATAAATAACAGTGCTGAGCCTGTAACTAAATGTATGTAATGACTCTGAAGGCTGACAGACAGCCCCCAGGGATCATTTTTCTTCATCATTTGATGTTAATAGAGGTGGATATGTGGGTGGTTCTTGAGACCCATCCCTAAAACATTCAGAGCTCTTTATTATGAGTATTTCATATCTCATGCTTAGATGAATGTAAGATGCTTGATTGTGTCTGGCTGTTGCATTGGCAGTAGACACTGAAGTAGTAAAGCAGAAGGATCCAGTTGAGTTCTACTCTGCTATGGATTTTGGGTTCTGTGGGGCTCATGGTTCATTCCAGTTCATGGTGACATATACTCTCATGGGATGTTGCTTGTAAACAGTCCGTTTTTCAAATATATGGGAATTTCAATGAGGCAGTTGCAAGGAGGAATCTGTATGCCAGCCTTCACTGCTACCTGGCAGAGGCAGTGCTGCAACAGGTCGCTCCTGTGCAAGTGTCTGTCACTCACCTGCATGCCCGTGTATGAGAGGGACCCTGCTGAGCTCTGTGATGCACTTTCACAAAATGGGTCTTAAGCAGGAGATGGCTTCTGGGCTGGCAGTAGTGAGACTTTTTCTGAAGACCTTTTTCTAAAGGGAGAAAAGGTTTGTTAGGCTCTGAAAACTGGCAGTGCTGTAGTTTAGACCCATGCGGTGACACGCTGACTCAGTTCCTGCCTTGTTATCTGAAATGAGAAGTGGGAGCTGAAGCTGTGGCTGTTATTCAGACAGGGTATTGAGGTCTTTACACAGCCCTGTATGTGTGCTTGTGATCATGTGGGGTAGGAAAACAGCTGGAGAAATAGACTTCGTTTTTTCTGTCTCCAGTCAGTACAATCTCTGCTGAGATCCATACAGCTTTTGATAGTAAGACTGGATATGGCATCAAAATTCCCCTCTCCTTCCCTTAAGAGTATACAGTAGCACATGTGAACGTTTTTTCATTGTAGTTGGGTTTTTTTTGGTGGATAAATAGTAAATTCAAACTTCTAGACTAAAAATTTGTAGTTGCTTCATCACTCACATATATTAACTTAATTTAAAAAAAACTTAATACTTTTTGAGACTAGGTAATACACCACTAAAAGCTGCTTACTTTGTGCCTTCTTTTACTCTAGGATGTGAACAGTGAAGTTGCTATATGAAATACATATCTCAGCAACACAGTGTCATTGTTTTGTGCTTCCTTCACTGTGTCAAATCACATTATGCAGCTGTTGCATGAGTATATGTTTATTTTATTCTGTTTTATTTTATTGTGATCTCATAGTTGGTCTTCAGAGTTCTGTTTTGAATAGGTGCTTTCGCTAATTCCTGTCTGTTCTGAAAAACAGCTCTTCAACTGACCTCCGGTTCAGCATGGCTCTGTGTGACGAGGAGAAGAAATTCCGGCAGCAGCGGAAGGATAATATCATGCAGAGTATGAAGTCATTCCTAGGAGAGGAAAACAGCAAGAACTTGACCACTTCCCGTGACGTAAGTTTGCAGAATCCACATAAAAGTAAATATCCCTTGTGAAGTCCTGCATTTGTGTCTCAGCTGAAGAAGTGAGACACATTAGGTAGAATGGTCCAATGTAATGACAGATGACAAAAGCAAAACAATTGTTTTCCCTCTGTGCTTAGGATGAAGAGTGATTTTTCTCATGCCCTAAGTTTATAGATAAAAGTTGAAGGAGATAAAATCCTGTGCCAAAATGAAGCTGCACTTAAAATTTGTCCATGGTATGCAAAAGGACAGGACTGCAGAAATGCTATTTTAGGGTAGAAATCACAGCTTTTTATCTGTGTACCTTAAAAAAAACAGTGTGAGTTCCAACCTGGTTCTTGGTTTTAATTTTTGAAAGCAGTGTCTAGGTTAGAGTTGGGCAAAGGGGGAGACGTATCAGTGCATTTCATTTCACTCTTTTCAGATGGCCTTGACTCTATGGCCTTTGTGTCTAAAGGACCAGGCAGAAAAAGAACGGCTTTAATGTTAGAGTCTGTTTATAAATGGTTTCTTTCTTTTACTGTAGCCTGTTCTGTAGAGCTGGACTCACAGAGTTTAATTCTTTGAGAGTATGTGTAGCTGCAGCTTTCATTAACTCACTAGTGCTCTGTGGTAGTGAGTCCTGTAGAAAAGTGAACTGGGCAGGGCTAGATGGATTGGTTGGATTGATGATGGTTTGGGTCACATGGAAGATATAAAGTGTGCTAAATCTTACCTCTCCTTACTGTGATTCTGTGTAACAGTGCTTTATTTTCAGTTAATGAAGGATACATTCAGTACACGTTCAGTTATTTGTGTTCTGGCTTATCCATACTCTTCATTCTTCCCTACTTGTTCCCTATCCTGTTTTGCTCACAGGCTTGCAATAGCAATGAACAAAACTGATAAATTTATCTGGCTTTAAAATATTGATTCCATTTGTGCTGTTTAGTAGAAGCAGAATGTGACAGTATTTCGCAGAAACTAGAACCAATACAGAAGAATTTCCTTCTAAATTTCTGTGAAGTTTTGAGTAGGGAGTGACTGTGTTATTGATGTATAGCTTGGAACTTGTTCTTACTTAGTAACATGATTTTACTAAGATGAAAATGTGAAAGTGTTGTGCATATTTTAATTGTAGTGATATATATCATACACTTTGTATAGGAATATTTTTTTATTATATAGGACTTTTATTTTTTTTTAAATGAGGTTCAGTTATTTTACTGTTCGCACATACCAGGGTAGGTACTTACGGATGATACTGGTCTGGTCTTCTATAGCAGGCATATATTTGTCAGAAAAGATGCAAAGATATTCTGCCAAGTTCCAGGTAAAATTGGAGTGAAGCTTAGTGCCTGAAGTATCAGTTCTATGCAGGTGGCATATGTGCATAAGTTAATCTCATTAATGAAAAAGCTAGGTAAGCTTTCATATTCTTTATATTGTCATCTTCCCTTAGTATTCCTCGCTGTCTTAAAGTTCATCAGTTAAGCTGCATCTACCAAGACCAAAGAGTATTTGTAGGCTTATCAGCCCTAGAAGGACTGAGGTAATGCAGTCACCCCCCTTTTCATTTGTCAAGTATGTATTTCTGAGCTGACATGTCAAATATTATAGCTGCTTCCAGCAATGAAAAATCACTTTTGTTCAAATTAAAATACAGTTGTGTCCTTACAGCTTGTCATTTCTCTTTTTATTGCTAGAAATGTAAGATAGTGGGAGGATTTAGAGTATGTTTGAAGTCTTAACGTGGCTTCAGGAGTCAAGAGATATGAGTGTTCTTAGCTGCCTATGGTTTTAAACAAGTCACTTACTTAGAGTTCATGGAAGTTTCTTCATCTGCCAATGGCAGCGTGTGTTTTGCAAGGATGCTAGGAAACTTGAATACCTGTGAAATAATTATACCACCCTAGATGGGAGATAATTGTGTACTTTCAAGTTTCCTTAGTTAATTCAGAAGCACATTCTGAAAACACAGAAGATGAGATTTCTCATACCCGTGTTATTTCTTATTTTTATAGTTTTCATTTAAACAGTTTTCTAAAAATATCGAAATCAGTTAGAGAAGGTATATAATTCTCTGAGACTAAATTTTCAGAACAATTTTTAATAATCATCTGTGTACCCTATAGCAAGTACTTTTACACTTCAGAGCTTTATGTCCAGGTTTTGTGCACTGTGTTTCCAGGGCAGTGGAATGGGGACATCTGCAGCACTCATTCTCAAAACAGAATTTAATATTTAATATTTTAGCTTTTTTTTTTTTTTCTTTTTTGCCAGATTGCTGAAAAATGATTGAGATGGTCCTTTTCAGAGCTTGTTTTTCTGAAATCATATCTTGTTTCCCAGATCTTTTTCATTTTCTTGACCAGTTAAGGAGATTAAGTAGCCAGCACTTGTTGAAATGAAGTGCCTGGTGACTGAAGTTTTGCACTGAGCAGAGCCTGTTCATGTTTCACAGTGCTGCTTGGTTCCTACGAACAGTAAGAGTGTATTGATGAAACTCTTTATCAAAGTTGCAAAGTCCTGTTCAGTGAAGTTTGGATGATATAATTTTTTTCAGAACTAGCTTGGTGCCATGCAGACCAACAATAAGAAAAAGAAACCCAAGCCAGTATAGCTTTTTGCTTGTTCAGAGAAGTATGCAACCTTATAGAAGTAGATGTTCAAGATCAGGTTGGGTGGGGCCTGGGCAGCCTGATCTGGTTGGTGACAACCCTGCCCACAAGAGGGGGGTTGGAGCTCAGTGATCTTTAAGGTCCTTTCCACCCAAGCCATTCTGTGACTCTAAGTAGGTGTGGCCGTATGGCCAGAGATCAGAGCAAGGGACTTTTGTTATCAAGACTTGATTTCAGCTCACAATGTTGCCATTGACTCACTGCATGACATCCTTCTGAGTCCCTTGCCTTTTTGGTCTAGGTTGCTAATTTGCTTGAATAGAGTACCTCAGAAGAGCAGAGTGCTTAGCAACAGTCTATGTGCATGGAGGTGTATTCATGCCTTGGTCTCCCCTGTTCTTTCTCAGTGCTGAGCTAGCATCTTCTTCTCCCTTTGTCCTCTGTCTGCAGCTACTTTGACCCTGCTTCTGCCCTATTTATCCTAGAGCAGAACTTGTAGGATGGCTGTAAGTGATTTCAGATTTTGCCGTTGCATCCCTTAAACCTGCTAGAAACTGAATTGCAGCTGAAATGCTGCTTTAACAAACCTACTTACTTGGTAGTAGTAAAAAAGCTCTTTGCGTTCTTTTGCACAGCAGGAAAGGACTCACACCTTCATCACCTTGCTTGTATCTCCATGTCAATTAGTATTAGATCGGTCAAAATAAATGGTTGTAGATAAGCAGTAGATGCTTCTCTCCAGTTATTTTTTCAGTATTTAAAGAAGTTGTTTACTGTGAGACGCTTCAGCTACTGCCCTCTGCTCTAGAGCTCTTTCAGTGCATTTCTGGAAATAAAGTAGTAAATACAGTTCTTCATGTTTTGCTTTGATATCACAAGTGAAAATTGAGATTCCTATACATACACATACTCTTTGCATTCCCCTCTTTCCCCAGTATAGGTAACTGATTCTCAGGATGTCTATGGATTAAGTATACATAAACATTTGCATTCAGATGGTAGTGACTCTTCTTGACATGCTTTGTTGATCCTACTTGCAGACTTCTCTGCATTCTGAAGGAAGCTCAAATTTTCCCTTGTGCTCTTACCACTTTACTGATGAATAGATTTGTTGAACAGTGGTGCTTTGAAAGTATTTTCACATACTTTTTTCCAGCCTTGCACCTGCAAACCACCCTCTTCATCCTGTCGGGATTTGTCTATGTAGGTTAATTAGGTAGTGTTTGTAAAGAGCTTTCAAAGCCTAACATACGTTATTAAATTTCTGATTAGTAATATGGCTCTCCTGTTCAAAGCTACTGCTCTGTTATTGAGGTGTTGGCTTAACAAAACAGGGCATGTCCTAAATCTTTACCTTTGCTTTGTCATTTTTGGGTAGATAGCTATCTGTGGATGTGCATGATGAATGCTGATGCCAGTAAATACCTGTGGTTTGTATTACTAAAGCTTAACACTTATAATGAAGATGATCGAATAATCTGGTTGCATCAAGAATAAGTAGTTTTTGCAGAATGTAAGCCTCAGGAAATGTCTCAACTTACTGGTCATTGTGCATGATCATTTCCATGGGGCTGTACAATTTTGTTCTGCACAGAAATTTCGCTACTTGGAATATGGAGTCTACAGAAAGAAACCGAACTCAGTAGTCACGTGGTTCCGTAACTCATCCCATCCATTGGCAGCTTGAGTTTCAGTGACATTTTTGACTGATTACCAGTTTGATCAGATACAGACTTTCTACTCAGCTGTGTGAGTTTTTTACACTTAGTAACAGCCAAGAAGTTGGCTAATCACTGAACAGTGGAAAATTCTAGATTTCTGAAAGCAGGAGCCAGGTGGGACTTTTGCTTAGTCTAAAATTCTTGATACCGGTAGCAATAGTGCTTGTGTTCTATTCTATCTTCTTTTCAGATACTGTGGGAAGCTACGCAGTAGCTAATTAGGTAAACAGATGCCTATAAATTCTCCTTATCTCACCAGTAGCTTTTGTAAGGTTGGTTAAATTTGAGACTGGCTTCATGCTATGTAGCAATATCTTTTTTTTTCTTTCTTTTTTTTTTTTTTAATTATTATTATCAAATGTGGTTTTAATCTCCTAACCAAAATATTATTTGTTTGTCTTCTGGTTTTTATTAGTAACTCTTCCTGCCTTTGGCTCTGTCACTTAGATTTCATTTGGATTAGAGCTGGTCTTCGGATTGCTTCAAAAATTTCTGTGGTTTTGTGACTAAGAAGTTACTGAATAACTGCATTTAATATCTTTTTTGTTTCGTTTATTTCCTGGCTTATACAAAATCAGAACCAACAGTCTAAAGAAATTTGGAGTATATTTTTATTAAGAATTCTTGCTAAAAGTGGAGGCTTCTTCAAATAAATTCTGATTATTAAGATACTGGGCAATTAGTGTTCTAAGTAACAGGATATTGTGGGTCCACCAGCTTATCGTTGCCAAGACCTACCTTGGTTTATTCAGGCAGTCTGTAGGTGTACTGATTGTACTTTGAGTCTCTGTTAGTGAAGGAGGCTCATATCAGTAGTACTTGACTTTCACTTTGCGTACGTATTTTACTGTTTGACCCAAGAAATCAGAAAAATCAAGCACCTTCTGTACCAGTAAGGAACCTAAAATTAAGAATTCTGCACTGTGATAATATTGCACTCCGTCAGCAAGTAATGAATAAGAATTAAGATATAACAACTACAGAGTTACTGTTTGGAAGGAACCTCTAAAGATCAGCTAGTTCAGTTGTGCTTGGATGGAGTACATTGTCAACACTCAGTCAGCTATCAACAGAGAAAATCAGGGGCATTCTGTGTCATGGGTCTCAAGAAAATTAGAGTTTAGTATGCTGCAGAGTCCTACCTCTGGTGTTCATCTCTGCAACCTTGGCCTGGTTCTCAGCTCAGTCACCTCACAATGCCCACAGCCCAAGCAGTTCCCAGTGGCCATCTTTGCCCCTGATGCTTTACTGTCTGAGCATTACCAGCATTACAGCGTTACCAGTCCGTTCCTCTAGCATTTGCAGTTGGCTGTTGCCACCTGTGAAGTCTACAGACTTCTTTTATGGTTTGCACAGTGTTACCCTTTGTGCTCTGTAAGGATCACAACCAGATTAGGAGACTTCTGTTTTTTTTAGAGAAAGCCTTACCCACTTGATCCAGTTGGTTCACCAGTCCAAATCAGACTGCCCCAACATCTCTTACCTTGACCCAGAAGCTCCCCAAAGGTAAGTCTTTGGTTTCATCTTGATGAAAATTTGTTCAGGAAAATATTCCTCCCTCTGATAGTTAAGAGGATAATTTATTTTCCCCGTGGACCATTTTCATCATCAAGGCTTCACAATCATGACAAGAGTCTCCTGGTGATACCACCTGTGCGTGACAAGATCAGCCTGAGCTATTCCTCTTCCAGACTGAAAAGATCAAGTCCACAGGCCACAGGCTTGGGGCTTCGTGCCCCTTATTCCTCTTTAAAGGGGAGTCAGAGCCCTTTTCATCTTCATCTATATCAGTAATGCCACATGGGTGAGTGGTGAGGAACTGGAAGGCCAAATGAGACTCGGCCTTCTCTGCATGCTGTCCTGGATCCTCAGTCTGAATGAGCAGCAGACCTTCCTGTACAAGGTGGTCTGGCTATCAGGTTGGCCTGTGTCCCTGAGAGGAGAGAGTAACCAGCTGCTTGTCACTTTGTAACCTTGTTTCTTAGAGAGTAACCAGTCCAAAATCCTCCCTGTCAGCATTTGTTCATCCCTCCCTGTCACTAGAGCTCTGAACTAAGGCAAAGAGCTGGAGATGGCCGGGGGGATTTCCCTCACCACCTGAAGTAGCGGGTTTGCTACTGCCTATTCTGGAAGCTCATGCTTCCTTCCCACCCTTGTGTTGCCTCAGTTGTGTGTCTTTCTTCTTGCTCACCTGGGAGCTAGGCCCAAATAGCCTCCCCTTACATCCCTTTATACCAGGTGGTGCCTTTCATTTGCGCCTCCCGGTTACCAGTGGTCCCTTGGTACCAGATAAATAGGAAGCTGAAAGGAAATCTGCCCTCACATGAGGTTTTCACCGTGGCGGAACCTTGAATCTTTTGCTGCTGGTTGATTCCTGGTTGCTCTTCCTTGTGGTCCCATGCTGCAGTCTGTAAGTACTTCTGCTGTACAGTTCTTGGTGAAGCAGAAGGGACTAAGCAAATTATATACAGAATCTGTACATCACTCTTGAGCCCGGTAATGCTAAGGTAGACAGCTTTATGGTGCATTCATGATACTGTTCCTATTTAAATGTCATATCTCAGAGGCTTTATTAAAGTTATTTTCCCCTGTCTTACACATGTGCCACTAAGAAACTGCAAAATACCTTCTGTTTGTCTTGTTAGAACTTATTACACACAGGTAAGTGTAAGTCTTGTGTCTGCTGTGAGTTTTACTGTGTGGTGACTTTATTAATTGCACAAAGTTACTATGTTTGGCTGGTGATTAGTGAATAACATTTATTTATTACTTAAGTCTGTAACTGAGCTGATGTGATGACAGACTATGCTTTTAATCTCTGCAGGTACCAGTGATAGCAGTATTGGGTTCAGGAGGTGGATTTCGTGCCATGGTTGGGTTTGCTGGAGTCATGAAAGCACTTTATGAATCAGGAGTTTTAGACTGTGCAACTTACATCGCTGGTCTTTCTGGATCCACGTGGTAAGACATTTTTCCTTTTTCCTTTTTCCTTTTCCTTCTTTCCTCAGGAAGTTTGAGAACAAATTTTCATGAAAGTGAACTTATTTGTAAGGCTGTTATTCACATCAAATCATCACTATCAGCAGGTGAGAGGCTCACAGAGCCAATTGTCTTACAAGTCAGCACATCAGTAGAGCAGATCTGCTAGAGGAGGTGTTCCAGAATGCCTGGAAGGGTGAAGACAGGTTGGTCTTCAGGCGGTCTTCCTGGGAGCTTTGCTAGCAGCAACAGATGAAAAGAAGTGCTACACATGTACACCCACATTTCTGTATCTGTCGTCAATGCTGAATATATTAGAGCTGAGCAACTGATTTTTTTCATCTTGATGGGTGAACAAAAAAAATTCATCTGTTGATATAAACCCAACTATTTTCTTTTTTGTTTTCTTTTTCTGATTAAATGAAAAAAAAAAAATCTTCAGTTTGAAGATGAAGGATAATATCCTCTTGGGGCACTTCTCAGCAATTCTCGAAATCATTGAAAGGTCTTCTGCTCCATTTTTAGACTCACTACTCTCTTTCATAGTGGTTACTGGTGATGTCCAGGGCCTAATTGGGAATCATTTCTTAGCATAAGAAAATTGGAGCAGATGTATTTCAGCTTTTAGGAAAGGATACAGTTTGCCATGCTGCAGGTGATACTGATTGCATTGTGTCAGGAAATATTTTGGGGTTTTTTTGCTTGTTTTTTTTAAAAGAACTATGTCATTCATATGGGAGAAAAGATCTTCCAAGATGTCTCAACTTGAGAATGCCCTCATCAGGTAGCTGTGATGTCCTTCTGACTCAGTGAATACTTCATGCCAGTAACAGGAGAAAATCAGATTGGCAACACTATGAAAGGCACTCTCTGGATGTTACGGGCTCAGGGCTTTGTAGGCAGCAGAATAATTTGAACCCTGGTGTTACTTCTGCTTTGATCAGTCTTCTGAAAAAGAGGGTTGCTATTCTCCCTGACCAGTGTTATGAATTTGCAGCCTTTTGTCTTCTTGGTGTTTATAAAAGTTATCCCAAATTACACTTATTACAAATGTTGAAACTATTTGTTTCCACATTTCTTAAATGAAATGATGTAACATTTTAAAAGGCTGTGTAATTTGCATCAGCCAAAGACATCTGGCAAATACAAGCCAAATTTCTTAACTGTTTGGCCTCCTTAGCACTACGATTTCTTTGTTAAGTGGAAACTTCATTTTTTATTGTCTAACTAAAACTTGGTTTTTATGTCAGTTGGTCAGTTTGCAGTAGAGGATGTTGCATCTTAAGAAAATTTTGAACTTTTCAAGGAAGTATCCCAAATGTCGCAATAAATGATTTTAATATAACTGGTTCTTTTTGTATGTACGACTTTGAATACTGGAACTGAATCTGAATCAGTTTAGGACTACCTAATATAAGAAAGGTGTTAAATAAATTCCACCAAAGTACCGCCTATGCAACTAGGGGAGTAGAGTTCTTGGAAAGCTGAGGTGGGTGGATTTTTCCAGACTTGAGGAGGGAAGGCAAAGGTACTTGTATGGGGAGGTCTTGCTGCTATCTTCAGCAGCCTAATGAGTAAAGAAAACAGGTTCTTTGGAGATATACAGAGAAGGGACAAGGAGTAATGGCTATAAGTTACAGCAAGAGACATTTGGTTAGCTATTAGGAAAACTGTTCTGCAGTGAGAATGGTCAAGCACTGGAATGGATTGCTCCATTATTACTTGACTGGGCTGGATAGGATGTCTGACTCAGGATGTCTGAATGCTTGCTGTGGAAGGAGAACTTGACTGAACAAAGCCCTGAGCAACTTGATCTGACTTTTCAGCTGGCTCTGCACTGAGCAGAAGCTTGGACTGGAGGCCTCCAGGTTCCAGTCTAAATCACAGGATTATATGAATGTCTAGTTGTTTCTTTAAGACTGAGGGAAAATGGCTGTTTTTGGAATAGTGGGAGATGTACCTGAGATGAGTTTTGAAGAGGAGGCTCAGGGGAGACTTTATTGCTCTCTATAACTACCTGAAGGGAGGTTGTAGTGAGCTGGGGGTCGGCCTCTTCTCTCATGTAACTGGTGATAGGACTAGAGGGAATGGCTTCAAGCTGCGCCAGGGGAGATTTAGGCTGGACGTTAGGAAATACTACTTTTCTGAAAGAGTGGTCAGGCAGTGGAATGGGCTGCCCAGGGAGGTGGTGGAGTCACCGACCCTGGAGGTGTTCAAGGAACGTTTGGATTTTGTGTTGAGGGACATGGTTTAGTGAGAACGATTGGTGATAAGTGATCTCCTTTGACTGTATGGCAAGCAGTTGAATTGTGTGGCATAGTGTGAAAGCTTGTCAGTGTGTTTCTAGGGAGTGATACGCAGTCTGTGTTTTGAAAAGATGCCAGCTGGGCATGTGGTCCTTTCTCTAGAAAACCCAGGTGTGAATACAAAGGTCACCCAATATAAACCTATAGAACATGTTTTAAAATAGCAGGATTATATGAACTGATTCACTCAGAAATATATTTGAAAGCATTTGTATTTAAACAATTTTGCTTTTGCTGTCTTTGTGATGTCACCTATTCAGAATTTCCTCGCTTGATGAATAAATAAATTGACACTTTGGCACTGTTTCTATTCTTTTTTTTCCATGCGTTGTGATAGTTTGCAATAATGCTCTTTTCTTTCTGTATTTTTTGAAGGGTGGAGTATCCCTTTCCTAGATGGAGTGTCAGGTTTTCGCTTGTTTACTCAGATGCGTGCCGAACCTTGGAGCAATGCGTTTACTACTTGACTGTTTCATCTGTCTTCTTGCTTCAACCTTGTGCTGAATTCTTCATCCTGCGTTTTGCTTTCTCTGCTCGGATGGAAGCTTGCTGCTATATTTCTTCCACCCACGGGCTGACGTGCACGCTGAGCTTTAGAGACTGCACAAGGGCTTAGTGAATTAAGTTCTTACATCTTGCATGTGACGAAGTTCATCATGCCGTCAACTAAATTGCAGAGTAGTGACCTCAGGGCCAAGATTACACAGTGTGTGTGAAACTGCTATGCAGAATTATGCGTGAAGCATGGTATGTATATGTAAGCCAGCTAATTGAATAATAGTGAAAGGAGCCTCTACTAGGTTTGGATGGCGTATCTAGAGTCTTCAACCATAGTTTTAATTGAGTCAGCCAAGCCAAAACCACAGTTGTCTACATCTGAATCTAAACTTTGTTTTGAGTAAACAAAACCTCAGTTTCCAGAGTTGCTCAATGACAAAATTACAATTTGCCTGATAGGCCTTTACTAAATCCCCAGTTAAATCCATGCACAGGTTGTAGTTATTACGCTTCATCCTATTATGAAAACATCTACGTCCTGGAAAGTATGCTAGTACACTGGTATATTTTAGGGTTTTTTGAATCTGTGTATAATCATAGAATATCCAGTCCTCCTGTTTTTCAGCCTTCCACAATTCTGTCCAGGGATACTCTTAAACAGGTAAATGATAAACACATTAGAATTTTACATCGTAAATATCATGGAAGTGTTTGTTGAGTACTTGCTTGTATGTTTCCATTTATTACAAATCAGGTAGCTTTCTATACTTTGAGGGAAAAAAGAAAAAAAAAAGATCTACAGTGAGTAAAGTAATCAGCAAGCGAACAAGGCTTTGGCACTGACAGAGCCTGTTTTCCATTGCAGGTACATGTCAACTTTATATTCACACCCGGATTTTCCAGAAAAAGGACCAAAGGAGATTAATCAAGAATTGATGAACTCCGTCAGTCACAACCCGCTTCTGCTACTCACTCCTCAGAAAGTCAAACGCTACATTGAAGCACTGTGGAATAAAAAAAGCTCAGGACAGCCAGTCACCTTTACTGATATCTTTGGAATGCTAATAGGTGAAACGCTTATTCATAACGTGAGTGCATTTTTTTAATGAATATTAAAGCTGTGAAACTATTGCTCGTTTGGTCCATTTCTGTTTTGTTTTTTTTGTTTGTTTTAAATGACCTCGGTAACTTTTTGCAAAGCATATTTAGCAATAGGAATATTTGAAGTGACTGCTGAACAGATACAGGGTAAGAAGCTTATAAAATGCTTTCTGTGCTCTGGGGTATGTTTGGAATGGTTCTCATTTCATTAAGAGCTAGGAAAACATACATTCATGTGCAACGGAAATGAACTCAACTGCTGGATAATTGTAGCATGCTCTTAGCATGCATATCATCCATAGAAGTTGCTGCTTGAGCATTTTCAACAAACAGTTACCCAATGTTGCAACATCTTTACACACATTCTGCTGTGAGAGAAGCAGCAGTTACTTAATATTATTTTCAATGTGAAAGACCAGATCCACATCTCTAATACTAATTGTTTTTCTGAGAAGTGAGACAATAGCAGTGTTTCATACTGTTGTATTTTATTATTGACAAATCCTATTTGACTGAATCAGTCACAGACTTCAAGTTGAAATGAGTCAAGTAAGCAGAATTTGAATTTGATCTTATCGTAAGATTGAAATGTGTTAATAGATTCGCAGACTTTTTAATGCACGTGTTCATTTCATAAGTATATATGTTAGTTTTAAACACTAAAATACTGAAAAACAGGCAGCACAACAAAGGAATGTTGATGATCCTGTGAGGCTGGTTAGAAGTCCCTGTATGCTAAGGAGTTAAGCACATGCACAGATGTTCAGCTGAAATCTGAACCTGAAGCTGTCAGTGAGTAAAGTATATAAAGCTCTTGGTTTTTTGCAGGTAACAAGTCCTAGTCCTATTGTGCTGTAATTATTTTCATTCTTTTCTTGATCGCAGTCTCCAAAATGCCGTCTGGGGGAGATGCAGGCCCTTAGTTAGCCTCTTAATAGTCCGTTTGTTTTTCCTAGCTTTTCCTGAGTTCCTAGGAACAGCACAGACTGAAAAGCATTACATGATTGTTAATGGCTGTTCTGAATGAGAGGTTTTTCCTTTAATGGTTTGCAATAGCAGCAGGGAAGAACCTGCATTGACCAACGGTTCTGTTTCCTTTGTGATTATGTTATCTTGGATTCTACATAGACTGCAGTGAAAGTAAAGCCTCCTATTTATTTCCATGGAATCTACAACAGATACAAAGAGCACAGTGGCACTGTTTGACAGAGCAAATTCTCAGCTACAAAGCAGTCTTTTTCAGCATGTCACCACTATTACTTGTGCATTTTTACCAGTGATAAAATGATGCCTCTGTGCCACAATGGTAAAAATCTGCATGGCTGTCTGGAACATGACTTGTCTTTCACGTCTCTGTCACCACCACCTCACTGTGCTCACATCCACTGTTTGGTCTCCATAAACATTCAGAAGCATCAGTGAATGTCAGTGGATGGCATTTTTTTCTGCATGGAGGAGTTCAATTCCACTCCTTTGTTTCATACATACATCCATGTCAGGCACCATTCTGTCAGACTGCCTCTCTGCTGCCATCCGTCACACAGCAACAACACGCAACAGGATTTTGGTGTGAAGGCTCAAACTCTATTGCCATCCCACCAACATCTGCATCTGATGTGATGGACCAACAGCATAACATAGAAGGCATTACTTTCAGAGTAGCCCTCATATAACTCAAACTTGTATCATCTTTCTATCAACTCTTTGCCCATCCCTTCCCTCCTGAGTTATCAACTCTTTGAAAGGGTAGGTAACAGCAGGACAAGGGGAAATGGTTTGAAGTTGAGGGAGGGAAGATTTAGGTTG
>JAOWBP010004015.1:666251-693629 GCA_028571105.1 Tragopan temminckii
CTTCTTGGCCACCAGGGCACACTGCTGGCTCATGGCCAACCTGTTGTCCAGCAGGACACCCAGGCCCTTCTCCAGAGCTCCTCTCCAGCAGGTCATCCCCCAACCTGTACTGATACATGCGATTATTCCTTCCCAGGTACAAGACTTGACACTTGCTCTTGTTAAACCTCATCAGGGTCCTTTCTGCCCAATTTCATCTTGTCATAAGCAGGAAGCAAGCATGCTGGTGGCAAACTTGAATCTAAGAAAAAAATCAATTTGCAGAAGTTGTTCAATGCCTTTACCCACCCTGCATGAACTGCATGGTGAATAGGACAGTAGGTGCAGAGAATTAGGTATCACATTTAATTAGCATTTTGAAGACTTCCTATAGGCAGTGTTAATTATACTCTGCTTAGTGAAAGCCTCTGAATTTCTGAGTTTTCTTTTGTCTCTGGTGCACTTTTTTTCTTCCTTAGTAGACAAAAGAGCATTGTGTTATGGATGTGGTTTTCCCAATAGAGAAGTTAAGTCACAGTCAAGATACAGTGTGGAATTTCTGTGGTACAAACTGCAGTGCTTGTGGATTATTGTTGACATCTTTCAAGTCAAGGAGCTGCCAGTCTCTGTCCTTCCATGTTCTTGTGTGGCAGCACAGCACTGTCAACCATCCCACGGTATAACAGTCAGTTCAACCCCTATTTTCTATCCATAGGAAATAGATTGTCCCAGTCAGTCATTAAGCAATAGTAAATACCAGATGTCATTTAAAAGCTTAAGGAGCAGGCGCTGTCTAATGTGTATTTGTTAATGTAACAAATCCCTTTGAGTGGTTGTATAGTAATTTCCATCTGTGCTCCACTTTCTAAATATTTTTACCATCTCAGAGGTGTTTACAACTGGGTAATCTTAATATTTACAGTGGTTCTAAAAGAGGCAGGAAAGCGGGTAGTAAATTTATGGTTGGAAAAAGTGACAGTTGATGAGAATTTTGCATAATTAAGACACGTGGATAATCTTCAACATCAACTATCAGCTTCCTGGATTTTAATTTCAGTTGAAGTAAAATGCAGGCTTGACAAAATGAGTCTGTTCCTCTGAGGCAATTACTTGACCGTCTGTCACCTGAAAATTCTTGGGCTAAAATGTCTGGTGGAACTTTGCTATAGCTGCAAGTTTTTAGTGTTTTTGGGAGCCCAGACTCATGAACCTGAATTAACAACTAAAATCTAACAGCTATGAATGGCCCCAGTGTAGCCAGGAGTAGTAAAAAGCCAAAACAAAGCACAAAATGTCAGTAGTTAATCTAAAGATTAATCATTCAGTAGTGCAGAACGTATCCAGATTTTAATGCTGCTGGTGAATTTTGCTAATAGATGTAAGAACCTGGGAATCCAGAGAAATAGATAGAAAGGAAACTTAGGAATAAATTTGAAATACCATGTATTACTGTGGCAGTGGATGCATTTAAGCACTGCATATTTATTCCTATCAGTAAGAATTTTCCTAGCAGCTTGAGAGAAGTCTGGGTTGCTTGGACTTCACTTTTATTAACAGACCCCAAACAGTAAAGTAAATGAATCAAAATGGATATAAGTAATGTTTTAAATCTCCAGTAATCTCAAGCCTTTCACAGACACAAATCATGCTCTGGGAGTTCAGCATGGGTGTGCAGTCTGCTTAGAAAGAAACACTCCTACAGACCAGACAATCAGTGGGATTACCGGTGCCTAAGTCAGTGAGCCAGCATTGAACTCCTTAAGCACTGAAGTAGAGAGTGTACATGAGAAAACTGCTCTTGCAGTAGGCTCATTAAGAGTTGTAAATTGGTGAAAATGCCAGTCTAGCACCTGTATTTGAACTGTATTGTGATTTTGTTTTTTTCATTTGTGTGCTGTAGTTTAGGAATTCTGTCTCTTTGGTGCTTGCATTCCCAGCTTATATAATGAAAATACTTTGCATCATTTTGCTATGGATTCCATTTGTGCTGAGAGTTTTCTTAACTGACTTCAGATACGCTTTAAAAGTTTACATTTCTTGAGTAGTTTCATTGTGAACTCAGAGTTGTTTTATTTCTGTGCCTTAATACTACAACACACCGAAATTCCTTGAGAAAATGCCATATGAATAACAATAGGGAAAAAAAACAACAACTTACAATCTCCACTTCCTTACTTATAATCTCCACTTCCTTGCTTCATTATTTATGGAAACTCTGCTACAGTAGACGCACGTCAATAGCAAATGCCCTTTCCATCCCCCTGATTTTCATTGAAGCTGCCATCTGTGACAAAGTTTGGTCTCTAGAGCACAGTCTTTTTTTATTTCCAAGCAGCTCGTGTTTATTTCCAAGCTGGCTGTGTATCCGATTGCTGCAGACCAGGCAAGCATCTCATGCTTTTTTCTGTTGGCTCTTCCATGAACTCAAAGCTTCTCTTCATACAGTTACATCTTTCAGAAGAGCAGTCTGCCTGATCTGAAAATTCACGTCCCAGACTCTCAGAGCATAAATATTCCTTTCAGCCTTCACGCTGGTGCATAATGGTGGGCTGACATAGCGGGGCTACTGGAGTACGTAGTGTGATTGTCCTGGGAGCATGTAAAATATAGAAAGAATAATGGTTTCTTACCCAGCCCTTTAAAATAACTGCAGCACAGGGTATAAAGTAAGCACTGCTTCATTCAGCATGGTTCGGTCTGGCTGCTTGTCTTATTTCACTGGTTCTACTGCTAGCCTCTGTCTCCATTGTGTAAATCCAACTAAACTACATGCTGAGTTTGCCCTTAAGTTCGGGATGTTAAAATAAGTAACTAACTACTGGATAATCTTCACTGCATTTTTAATTCTGGACACACAGCATGGACATAGGTTATGTTTTGGAACTTTTCTTCTCAGTTCAAAAACCAAATGTACGTCTAAAAGATACTGTGATAAAAAGAAAAAACTCTAAAATTGAATTTCTCCTGTTATTACAGGA
This sequence comes from Tragopan temminckii, assembly GCA_028571105.1. Lineage (NCBI taxonomy): Eukaryota > Metazoa > Chordata > Aves > Galliformes > Phasianidae > Tragopan > Tragopan temminckii. The sequence goes on from JAOWBP010004015.1 coordinate 669,209, forward strand.
GTCCATGAATAATGATAACAATCCATGTGGTCATTATAAATTCAGTGATGATATTATAATGTTTTATCCTATTAAGTATCTTAACAATTATGATAAGTTGGAAGATAGAATCATGAACACTGTCTTCATAGAGCTGTCTTATTTTTGGTAGGAGATGTATGTATGCAGCAGCCTAAAAAATACAGGAGGTGGTACAAACTTAGTTTAAAAGATCACTGATAACTTGATTTTGGCTCCAAATTCAAGTTTTATAAAGAAATCTAATACAAAACTTGACCAAAGATGTTTTTTCAGTTTTTGGGAATTTTATCAAGAACAAAGGTTTAAAATAAATAATAGATTGTTTGAAATACAGTCTTTAAAAAAGGAGGGGGAGATCAGAACTGTTTTAATTTTGCTAGAGGTATGTGTAGTAGGTGTATCTTTTTAATGGCAGATTTTGGATTGTAAGAAATTCGATAAATTTTCATCGATTTATGCTAATTAACAGGTATGAAATATACCTGTTTTTAAAGTAAGTCTCTTACTTAGCTCTTTAGCACCAAGCAGTAATTTGAAGATGTTTCTTATAGGAATCAGAGCAAATATTAGGATCATTTTTTATCCAAGTGCCATTTAGTGAATAATAATAACAGAACTAACAAAATAGATGATCAGAGATGTTTTGCTGCTCGTAACAGTATGTTTTTCTCATGAATCCTGAAATGAAGAAAGAAGTTTGTTCTTTCAAACTGGAATTTGAATCAGCTTTGGTCTTCTTTTTTCACGTTAAAATATCTTTTTTTCAGATAACTAACTACCACTAGTAGGTAGATGATAGTAAATTTAGTCATACAAGAAACAGTTACAGCATTCTATTCAGCATTGCTTAGATTACACTGCCCTCTATAGATATTGTCATTTGTTTTTAGTCAAAAAGCTAAGCCATGAATTAGAAATATTTTTAAAATATGGAGCTAGAAATAATTGTCAGGAGCAAATTTTTAACTATTTACAGGGATAGTTTAACAGTATCCAGAGGATTGGATAAGCACAAAAACACCCGCCAAAACTCATTTGATTTTACCTGAGTTGCACCCAGAGAATAATGGGATTGAAAGGAAAACATCATCTTCCTCAGCCCTCCGTTTGGACATTGATGGAATGACTTGACTCGGAAGGAATCTTAAATTAGGTCGTCTAGTTTGAAAACATTAGGCATAAGAACTATTTTATTATGGCAGTAAGTAGCTAATTCTGTCCAGTGCTTAATTTCAGATGTGAATATGGGTTACAGTAATGAGGTCATGAGGTTTGGAGTGGGTTGAAAAGCGGGTTGTTTGACTTGTTAGCTCGAACAGTCAGGAACAGACATAGATGAGCAGTGCCCCAGAGCAGATCCACTTCGAAGCTCTGTGGGCGAAATTCCAGTTATTTGCGTGAAGAGGAGCTGGGAAGAACAGAAGGTTTAGATGAGAAACTTGGGGAGAAGGTTAGGCAGGGATTGTAGGGTACGGGATGTACGTTAGGATTCTATCCTGGCATCCCACACTTTTCTTTGTGTCTTGTGTTGTCAGGTTAAGGGATAAAGCTGGTATGGCCAGAGTTAAAGCTGATCATCTGTCCTCATCAGTTATACCTTGAGCCACTTCTGCTTCTGCCTTGAGGCAGGGTGTTGCTGTAAATGACCTACTGGGCCCATCCCACCTCTGTTTCTTTTTCTCCTTCTCTAGTTGTTAAGATGAGATTTAAGGTTATGTATGTGTTCTTTTAATGGTTAGCTGGAATACTGAGCATTTTAAAGTTTGTAGATTCTTCATTACTTGGGGAAACATTAAAAACTCCATCAAAATTGCAGTTTTTAATTGATGTGTTCCTGTTTTGTTTTCATTTATTCTGCATAGATCCTGATGAGTTTGAGAGGATATATGAGCCACTAGACGTGAAGAGCAAAAAGATTCACATTGTGGACAGTGGTCTTACATTTAACCTTCCATATCCACTTATCCTAAGACCTCAAAGAGGAGTTGATCTCATCATCTCTTTTGATTTTTCAGCAAGGCCAAGTGATTCCAGTCCGCCTTTCAAAGTAAGTAAGATACGGTATTTCTCTTATCTGCATTAATAAATTTAAGTTAAATTTTATTTTTCCAGTTGGACTGGTTGCATACTTAATGATTACAGCTGGCCATTCTGTCTGTCTACAGCATTAAAACAATTTGTTTCCACACCAAAGCAGAATATTCCACTCTGCCTCAGTTCCTGTTTACATGACTCACAGAAGACAAGTGACACAAAGTAGAAGAATGTAATTTGCATCTCTGCAAACCACTATTTGGAGTAGTAGCTGTGTTGCTTTTTATGAAAGTCTTGCTGTCACGCTGAATTGCAGATTTTATATCAATAGTTAACAGTGTTGTGCTAGTGCTTTTAGCTCTGTACAGCTGTTCTCTTCTGTGATGCAAACTAATGTTTTTCTGTCATTGCCTTGTCGAAACAGGTTTTCACTCAGCTACTCTGGTATTGCTAAATATATAACGTTTTGTAAATGAAACTAACTGTTCATTTTCATCTCTCTAGGATAATCCTTGTGCTGTTTTAAGTAGTATTCCTAAATGTGTTCATGCCAAAGCAAAAACCACAGAAAAATACAGATTAAATGACCTGCTTACTTTCTGTAGCAGGTGTAGAAAGCACGGCTGTTAGGTCACACAGTCTGTACAAGTTCTGCATCCAGACAGCTCCAGCTGGTCAAAAAAGATTGATGTTGAATGATTTGGTAGCTGATAAAGAAACAGCAGCATTTGATAGTCTATTGTGAGGGTCTTAAAGAAGTGGGAACGTTTATTTGAAACCTGAGTGAATTTTAATAAATAATTTTTAAGGAAACCAAGAAAGCAGGCTAATTGAGAAACACCTGGTGTTCTTTGTTGGCTTACAGGCAACTTTCAATTAGAATAAAGAAAGAGCTTTTTTTTTTCCTTCTGACTATCAAGGAACAAAACCTCAAGACAACATTAAAAAATAACATCTGTAGCAAAATGAACGCCAGATCACTGTTTTCAAATGCAAAGAAAAACAAGAGGACTAGAAAAGAATAACTTCCATAATCTCCAGGTCTCTTGGGGGCTGCTGGGAAGAGTAGAACTCTGAGAGGAACTGGAGTGGTGCCAGAACCTTTCATCTTTCCTTGATTCAATCCCAGAGTCTTCTTTCTTCCTCTAAGTTTTTATTCATTTAAAAATTTCTTTCCTTATTTGTCATCACTACCTTCCATATCAGCTGGATTTACTGATACAAATCTGTCATCTCATCTGAAACATTTATTACGCTCTTTTTTATGTTCTGCACATGGGGTCTATGTAGAAAGCTATACGTAGTTGTTTCTATTACTCTTCCTATGCATTGAGCTTTCCATCTCAATCCGTTGCAGTTTTCTGTGCCATTTTGGTGAACGTATCTGGATGATGTCCTGAAAGTTTTTCTATAAACTCTAAGTTTGAAAAGGCAAACTCATTTTATACAAGAAAAGATGGTGAGAAAATTAAATGATGCCTTGGAATTTTGTAAAGCCACCGTTGAAGGGAATGGTTCATTTGTTCCTGAAGCACAAATATGAGTATAATAGAAATAGTGATGTACCTCTACCTAATGCACATATAGCCCACAGGCAGAGGTTATATGATAATGGCCTAAAGGACAGAAACCGGTTTTGTTTACTGGCTGTGCTATGAAGAGTAGATGTCAATTCAGCAGTTGGGCTTGTTCTGTCTACGGTAGCACTCTAATACACTTTTAGTACTCTACCACAGTGGAAAATCAGCCAGCTGAAGTCAGTGGCTCCACACTTGTTTTATTGTTTTATCATTTTATCATTTTATACCCACTATCTCTTAATCTCCTGTGTATCCAAAACATTTGCTCCAAGAAAGGTCCTTTTTCATTTAAAATCAAGACTGAATATGTTTAAGTTCCTTCCCCTCCCTTTCACACACCCTCATTAAACGCTTTTGAGTCATTATTTGCAAATTATTTTGTTTACTGACTTGTTAGAAGGAAAAAAAGACTGTTTTCTAGACTCTTTTGCTTAGCATACTTTCAAATGCTCCCCCGTGTTGTGATGTGACTGGGAACATAACAATGCGTGGACTTGTGTTTATTAACTCTTACTGGTTTCCATAGTGCTGATACTCAGTTTGCAAGTAAAATCACAAATGTTTTTTTTCTACCTGTCAACTCTGTAAATTCACATGAAGATTTATTTGACAGACCAATTCTTTCCTTCCTGTGAATCATCCCAGGTGATGAAGATTGGGCAGACTGGATTAGTTGCTCAGTTTGCTGTACTGGGTCTTCTATGCAACGATCAGCTTGATCAGTTCTTCTGCAGTAAAGAAGTATGAGTTAGTAAAATTGCCTCTAGTACTGACATCTGGTTGAACTGTATCCTTCTAAAGAAAAATCCTACTTTTCAATGAGTGCTTATATGCATCTTGTTTCTTTTCAGGAAATTTTACTTGCTGAAAAATGGGCCAAAATGAACAAACTTCCTTTCCCAAAAATAGATCCAAATGTATTTGATCGAGAGGGCTTGAAAGAGTGCTATGTTTTTAAACCAAAGGATACCTCTTCAGAGAAGGATTGCCCTACCATAATCCATTTTGTACTGGCAAACATCAACTTCCGGAAGTACAAAGCTCCAGGTGAGCATATAGTTTGGGATGCTGTATCTAGCTGTTCCTTTAAAAATGTTTAATGACAAAGTGATTATAGACCAGAAATTTTTTGTCTTTGAAATGTCTCCTAAGTCTGTTACGATTAGGAATTTCAAAAGAACCCTTAAAAAGTAAAATGGTAAGTCTTAGATTGTGTTTGTGTTTTGCTTCTTTATGCAGGTCTTTCAAGAGAGACAAAGGAAGAGAAGGACTTTGCTGACTTTGACATTTTTGATGATCCTAATACACCATTCTCTACCTTCAACTTCCAGTACCCCAATGAGGCTTTCAAGAGGCTTCACGATTTAATGGAGTTCAACACCCTCAATAATTTAGATGTATGTATGCCAGTGTTGAAGGGTCTTAAAGAATCTAGATTGTTAAAAGAGGGGAACAGATGATCTGAGTAAAGCCCTTTATCAGCCATACTGAAGGTACAGAGGTTTTATTTCAGTATTTACCTGATAATTTCAATATACAAGGTGCTTCCTCTATTTAGTTGTGCCCCTTCTTATTCTCAAAATTGAGGCTGGATCAAAGCCTGTTATAGCCAGCGGGGGCTGGAGTAAACTCAAGGTAGGTTCTATATGAGCTTGTGTAGAAGTGCACTGATTATGGGTGCACACATAACAAATTATGGTATGTGTATGGTATGGTATGATTGACTTGTGTCCTTCCAGCATGGGATGGAAAGTGGAGAATCCAGTCACTGTACGTAATACAGTAACTGGAATTACATGAAGAAAGTTGGATGGGATGCACAGTGAGAACAGGATGTGTAGAATTTGGTCTTCTCATCTGACCTCTATTTCTGAAGTATTGTAATACCAATTTTATAGGAAGCATTACCGTATATGATCCTCTGTCCATAAACTGCGAGGCAAATATGCTGCTGAAAAGGTCAGGAGGTGCTGCCAAGCAGATAAAAAAAAGTCTAAATATTTTCAGGGCTAGGAAGATGGACCTAATATCGTGGCCATCTTCCAAATAGAACTACTGAAGTGTAGTCTGTGCGTAGCGCTTGACCCTGTGCTTGTCAGGACCTGTTCCCATTCATGTTCCGTTCTACTTTGGTTTCTGTGATGTCATTTGAAGATCAAAAGCTCTGCAGGGTAACTGGGCAAAGGTGATTGTGTAGAATATGTAATATTGTGTTCAGGATTTTTTACCCAAGCCTTTATGTATGGTGTTTTTCTAAGTGGAAAAAAAAGGGGACATGAAACTTCTTTTATGAAGAAATTTCTTTCCCCATTAACTTCACAGCAGTTAATTATACTTTTTAATTGATACTAGCTGTAACATGGGATCATGACTGGTAGCCCAATTCCCACATTATCTGTAGAGTAGCTTTCCATACTCACAGGTGTATCATCTGTGGTAAAGAAAGGAATATTTTTTTTCAGTGTAGTGAGCAAACCTTGCTACGCTGGGACCAAGAAAGCAAAAGCGGGGATATAATCTTTCAAGATAATCATGATTTCATGCATTATTTAACTGTGAATTTTTGCATTGTTTTGATTTACCCTTCAGTTTTGTTTTGGCACTTGCTTCAGATGGTTTATGTACCTAAGTGACTTTGACATTGGCAGTATGCTATCATAGCTTGATCTATAAATTACATTTCTATCAGTGTGCTATGCAAGAAAGAAATTGAACTCATAATGATACTCAGCAATCACGTTGTTGAATTTTGGAGCAGAGATGAAATTAAGAATAGCAGACATTAAGATCTGAAGGGGTCTTTTCTATGAATTTTATCAATTAGTATATCATTGAAACTTAGTTATTTTCCTGAATGACATGTTGTTAAATGTTTTCCAGGTGATCAAGCAGGCTATGGTGGAAAGCATTGAATACAGAAAGGAAAATCCATCTCGCTGCTCTGTGTCACTTAGCAGTGTCGAAGCAAGAAGATTCTTTAACAAAAACAATCTTAACAACAACCATACGTAGAGAATGTGTCATAGGTCTTCTGCTTCAAGAAACTGATTCTATCTTTATAACTGGATTCACAAAGACATTATGAGAGCAACACTGCTCTTGAAAAAAAGGGCTGTGCTCAACTCCTGAAAACATTTTCTTGTGAATTTTCAATATTATTTTGTATTTCCTTTTTTTTTTTTTTTTAAACATTCAAAGCATTTCAGTATATTGATATCCGTATTTTAAAAGCTATGTACTTAAGTTGGTATGACTACAAAATCACTGAGTTCATTGTCTTTATTTTTTATCTTAGGAAAGTGTAAACACTGGTCTCTCAATGTGTAAACAATTGTCTCATTTTTAATTGATATAAACTGGCATCTCCTGAAATGTGAGATGGAATTAGAAACACAACAGAATAAAAGTTTACTAGCAGAGATAATACAGATGAATTCTTTACATGGACCCTGATTCCATTCAGATTGCATCATGAGATTTCCTTCAACTTTACTTTGAAAAGTCAGTAATTACTACTGCTATTCAATGCACTTCTCTTGAATGTAAGTCACTTGGCTGTTTGTTATTGCTGTTAAGATAGATTTCTTGTACTGGAAGGGGTTTTGCTTACCCATAACTATTGGATATATTGACCTAGCCAGAACTCTGTCATCAAGCTGTGTTTCATGTGTTGCTTTTCTTGACTGAGTGGCAAACAGCAAACATTTCATATCAAAAAAAACGAGATCTGTACAACTTTGAGATTATAAGTAGGGTCTTCAGCTGGTTATTAATGTTAGTAGAGCTTTTGTAATGATTATTTAAAAGGATCTGCTCTTGAATCTTTGAGTCGCACATGTGTTCACAAAAATCAAAGTCTGCCTTACTGACATTTAAGAATATATGCATCCATCAAGGAAAGAAAAAAAAAAAAAGCCAGCTTTTTACATTTCCTTCTTCACTTCTGTTCCACAAAACAACATTGCTTGAGGTTTTTTTAGCTGGTAGCACCTGTGTGTTAGGTAGTTGTTAGTTCACATATTTCTACACAAATTGTTTCCAGATAAATTAAAAATGATTTTGCATTTTGTCATGATTAAAAGCATAACATTTCTGCAAGGGAACAGTGGCAGTGTTTACTAGGGATAAATAAAATATTCCTAGGTAAGAATGTGAAGTAGTTAATCTGCTAAGGGCTGTGTTTTGAAGTCTGTTTTTATTACTTTCAATAATGAAAGACTGCAGGTTAGATATAGGTTATTTTAATACCATCTGAAAAAATGATGAAAGTCTTCATAGTAATAGTAGTTAAAAAGCAAATATAGAAAAAAATACAGTCACACTTGAAACACTTCCAGCCTCCTTTGAAATAATGTAATCAGCTTGTATGTAACATAGAAAAGAGCAGAAGGAGCTGATGGGGCCACTGGTGGCACATACGGGAGCCAGATGCGAGAGCTGCACATTTGAGGAGTGCTTGGCTGGCTTCTCTTCGTATTTCTTTAATTTCATGGGATTAACACTCAGCAGATGTACCTGGCAGTCCCAGCAATTTTTTGTCAGCTGTTCTCTTGTGGAGTTTGGAGAAGGTGACGGACTGAACAGTGTAGTTAAAGGTGGACTTACAGTCTCTGAGAGTCAGTGAAGAACATAAAAAGATACTTGTAGAGATTTGGACAAAAACCATCCTCAGCTATGCTGTGAGTTGCTTGACCATCAGCAGATGGAAAAGAAAAGCAGTCTTTAGGAATTTCATTGCAGTGAAAACAAGGCACGTAATTGAAGCTGTTTGCAGGAGTGTGGTCAGAAGGCACAAGTGTTTCCCTGCAAGAACTTTAAGGGAGATTTTGGTCTCAAGATTTCGGTTGACGCTAACAGACCCTCTTATCATTCTGAGAGGGCCTTCAGTATCCTAGCAGACACAGAGGCAGTCGGCAGAAGGAATAGCATCACTTTGAGTAAAGACTATTTGAAGCAGGTCTGATCTTGTTTGATAGTTTTCTGACAAAATAACTTTTACAGTAACTGCTTATTTATCAAAATTTGTGCTAATTCAGTGACTGCTCATTTTATTGTGAATAGCTGAGATATTTTTTAATTGCTAAAATTTCTAAGCCTGTGAGAAGGGAAGTAATTATAGTATGGAATAGGTACTGCATCATCCCTCCTTAAATCTGCGTGCGATGCTTGGTGATTAATAACATTTTCTGCATTGATTAATAGGTTTTGTTTCTGTTTGAGTTAATGCATGTTTAAAATCAAGAACAAAAATAAAAGTAACTTACCTTAGTGCTGCATAATTTAAACATTTTTTCCAGTAAATTTTGCAGTACGGGAAGAAACTGGTACCATGATTTTATTGTAGTATTTTCTTTGTATTTTTTTCCTTCTGTTAACATGATAGTTTTTATATTTTGTATTTTATAGTATGTACTTTCTCTGTTTTATGGCAGTGTTTTATCATGCGTTATACAGTTTATGTTATTGCAGTGTTATCAGACAAAAAGTAACACTTAACTGTATTTGGCGCCCGCTGTTTTGACTTTGATCATTTATGTGGTGCTTTCACTTTATTTTTTGGTGAAGGTTATGGAACAACTCTGTATCTGGAAGCTCTTGGGACAGCTCACATGCAAGAAATTCAAGGCTTTGCTTGTTATGTCTTTCTTTTCAGTTAAAATGTTAAAAACACAACTTCCTCAAGCAGTCCCATGTGTGAAGACAGCATTTCAATTGTTTTCCTACTGTTGTGTTCTGCTATCACCACAATACTGGATAGTTTGTGCTGTTGTGTGCACATCTGATTGCAGCATGGGTTTGGGTGCTGCATTTCTGCTGTCTTTAATCTCAGATTCCTTAAAAAAAACAGGCGAAAGTCAACATGTTTATTCCCTCAAGCCTGTTCGGATCAAATAGCTTTTGGTTTGTTGCTTCTGTTTGATGAAAGCTGAGAGCACCCTCACCTGCAGGTACTTCACAAACACAAGGACATTGTTTTCTCACTGGGGATCGTCTTGTCTGCCTGCAAGGATAGTGGTTTCTCTGCCTCTGCTGAATCCAAAGTCATCAGAACAAAACCTCATTCCAGCATTTTCAAACATTTGAAATGTCTTTGACTCCCCACAAGCTCATTGCCAAGTTTATAATTGTAATTTCACAGCAGTCTCAAATAAAATCTCTTTTAATTTTATGCCCATAAACTTCAAGTAGAAAAATCCATTGTGGTATGATGAGCAGATTGAAACCTATTTCAAGTCAGCTGTACAGCAGACAGGTAGGACTTCTAGTCTTACTCAGCACATTAAAAATTATGTGAAGAGGGAATAGAAGTGAAAAAATAAACCATACAAAACCCTTCCACTTCTGACAAGTGATGTGAAACCAAGAACATATGCAACTTTTTGCTTAGCCTAAAAGTGTAGTTGTTTGCCACTTCCCCTTCCTTCTCCTAACTCTTCTTGATATGTTTTAGCCCTGGAATCTTTAAAGGTCATCTCATCCAACTCCCCTGCAATGAATAGGAGCTTCCACAGCTCCATCAAGTGCTCAGAATGTGGTCTAGCCTGGCCTTGAAAGTCTCCAGGTATAGGGCTCTCACCACATCTCTGGGCAACCTGCATCAGTCTTACCACCATCACTGTAAAAGACTTTTTCCTTATATCCAATCTCCTTTAAGCTTGAAGCCATTTCCCCTTGTCCTTTCACCACAGACTCTGCTAAAGATTCTGTCGACTTCTTTCCTGTAGCTCCCCTTTAAATACTGACAGGCTGCTCTCAGGTCTCCCTGGAGCCTTCTCCAGGCTGAACAGCCCCAGCTATCTTGGCCTGTCCTCATAGGTGAGATGTTTCATCCCTTGGATCACTTTTGTGGCCCTCCTCTGGATGCACTCCAACAGGTCTACATCTCTCCTGTACTGAGGACTCCACATCTGCATGCAGTGCTCTGGGTGAGGTCTCACAGCGCAGAGCAGAGGGGCAGGATCACCTCCCTCGCCCTGCTGGCCACTCTGCTTTTGATGCAGCCTAGGGTATGGTTGGCTTTCTGGACTGTGAGGGTACCTTGCTGGCTCATGTCCAGCTGCCTTCCACCAGTACCTCCAAGTCCTTTTTGGTAGTCAAAAAGGACTCAGTTCTTTTATCCCCCAACTTGTACTGATAGTGGGGGTTGCCACAACCCAGGTGCAAGACCTTGCACTTGGATTTATGGAAGCTCATGAGGTACTCTTTGGCCCACTGGTCAGACTGTCTAGGTCTCTCTGGATGGCATCCCATCTCTCAGGCATTTTGACTGCACCCCACAACTTGGTGTCATGTGCAAACTTACTGAAGGTGCACTTGGCCCCAGCATCAATGTCACTGATGAAGATATTAAAGAGTATCGATCTCAGCACTGACCTCTGGGGGACACCACTCGTCACTGATCTCCATCCAAACATGGAGTCATTGACCACCAGTTTCTGGACTCAATCCTGCAGCCAGTTCCTTCATTCATCAAATAGTCCTCCCATCAAATACGTATCTTTCCAATTTGGAGAGAAGGGTATTGTGAGGTACTGTGTTAAAGGCCTTACTGCAGACCAGTTAGATGACCTTAGCAGCTCTTTTCTTGTCCACTGATGCAGTTACACTATCATAGAAGGGCGCTCGGCTGGCTCTCCTGTTTCTCCTCCCTGCCTTCCATGTGCCTTACAATAACTTCCAGGAGGATCCATTTCATGATCTTCCCTGGCACAGAGGTAAGACTGACAGGTCAGTAGTTCCCAGTGTCATCCTTTTTACCTACTTAAAAATGGGTTTGATGCTGCCTTTCTCCTAGTCAGCAGGGACTTCACCTGATTGCCATGACTTCAGATATCGTTGAGAATGGCTTGGTAACTACATCAGCCAGTTCCCTCAGGACTCTGGGATGCGTCTCATCAGACCCATAGACTGGTATGTGTTCAGGTTCCTCAAGTAGTCATGAACCTGATCTTGCTCACTGTGAGAGGGATGTGGCTTCCTCAATCCCCTCCTTCCATACCAATCTTTCAAGGGCTGTGAGATGAGCAGTTACTGGAGAAGACTGAGGCAAAAAAGTCGTTGAGTACCTCAGCCTTCTCCTTGTCTATCATTACCAGCTTGTCTGTGTCACTCACTGGGGGGGTACAGCTTCCTGGTTGAGGTACCTGTAGAAGCCTTTCTTGTTCTTCTTGGCACTCCTGTCTGTATATGTTTAGAGGAGGTTCTTCTCAAATGTATGTATGTTTGAAGGCAGATTCTCTCGAAGTCTATTGAGAAGACTGTGGATATTGGATTGTAGAATGAAGAAAAAGAACTTTTCCCAGGCTGAGAGAGTTGGGGTGGTTCATCCTGGAGAAGAGAAGGCTTCAGAGGGACATCTTAGTGGCCTTCCAGTACCTTATGGGAAGCTGGGGAGGGACTTTTTATAAGGACAGGTAGTGACAGTGCAAGGGGAAATGGCTTTAAATAGGAAGGGGGTAGATTTAGACTAGATTTTAGGAAGATATTCCTTACTGTGAGGGTGGTGAGGCACTGGAACAGGTTGCCCCAGTGGGTTGTGGGTGCCCCCTCTCTGGAAGCACGCAAGGCCAGGCTGGATGGAGCTGTGAGCAACCTGGTCTAGTGGGAGGTGTCCCTGCCTATAGCAAAGGGTTGGAACTAGATGATCTTAAAGGTACCTTCCAACACAAACCATTCTGTGGTTCTGTGATTTTGAGGGATGGCACTGGAAACTTTTTTTTAATTTTTTTTTAGCAACGGAAGTGAATGCTCAGAAAAAAATCCTATTAACCTGGAAAGCATGAGGGTGCAAAGATGTTGATCTCAAGATTGTTTGCATCAGCAAAGGGAAAATGAGTTTTGGCAGGGAACTGGGCCACAGCAAATGCGCTGTTTTGATCCAGCCTATTTTGTCTGTAGGCTGCAACTTGAGAAGTGTAAACAGGCTCTGAGATTCTCTAACAGACTGGATCACCCACAGATCTCAGCTTTTGGAGAACCAGCAGGCTTGTTCCTGAGGTTCAACTGTTCTGCACAAACAAATGGATATGATTTTAGCAGCAAGGAGAAGCAGGTTGTGCAACCAGACATTTACATACCACATGTTTGCTGATACTCACTCAAACCAAAAGCATGTAGACATTTCCTGAAGCTGTAAATTCACCCATCACTCTTAGTGCTTTTCACTTCACATGAGGGTTAGATTTGTGTATTAATTTGACTCACCCAATTAAGTTGTTATACATGGGCCCTTCTCACGCTAGGTAAAAGATCATCATAGCAAATAATTCCCCATGACAACAAAAACACGAGACTGCTTGCATGCAAAGAAAAGGCAGTGAAAAGATACAGTTGGCAGAGGGACCCATTCACCTTCTGGCTAAGCAAAAAAATGACAATTTTCAGTAGAATAGAATTGGCAATTTATGCAACCGTCTAATCTCTGAGTGCTGCACTGCAAATTTGACTCAAGCAGAAATTAGGGATGGAAGCCTGTGCCAAAAGACTCCTGCTCCCTGTAGGTCTGTTAGAAGAGATGTTGGAACAGAAGAGGAGATGGAAAGAGCTGCATCAAGCTGTTATGCTTTTGTTTTCCTTAGGGTCTTCCATTTTCTCAGGAAACGGATGCTGCTTAAAAATCTGCCACCCTATGTCAGAGCAGTTCTCCTCTGGTGCCATGTCCTTGAAGCTTGTGGCTGAGCTAGAAACAGAAACACAAGTACTTTGGAATGATTTTTGGCCTTTCTGTTCCTCTCATTCTCAACCAGATATATATTTAGGTAACTGAGCAGGGAAAAATAGGAGACAATGTTTTTATTCATTATGAAACAATAATTTCTGCCATTGCAGAACGCAGAAGTTTTGCAGTTTCCTTCTTCCCATTTTCTACTTTATCATGTATCTGTTCCTAACCTGATGTTTAATGGGACCAGTTGCTGGGGCATCGCCTGCTCCACGGGAACACAAGCACTTGTCCCTGCAGCACAGCAGATTGATAAGCATTTGGGACGATGAGGTAATGTCAGAGGCATGTTCCCCATCACACATTCAAGCATTTGTTTGCCAATGCGTTGTTTAGGGTGTGTTATGGAAAGCATGAGAAGGAATTGAGATGATGACATTAAAAGAAATTGAGGCAAGTATTTTGCCAGTGTGGTTGGGAACTAGAAACACTGATGCTTTGCAGCTGCTCAGACTTAATACAAGTGCTTCCTTCTGTTCCAGTTTTGCCAAATCCCGGGGATTTACTGCAGGACGTTTATGTCTTACGGACAAACACTGTTTATGACACTAACTAACTGATCACACACACCACCAAGGTTGGAAAAGACCCACGAGATCATCCAGTCCAACCATCAACGATGCTAGATGCCAGCAGAAATAGATACAGCCTGAATGGCTAAGATAGCACCTCTGTTCTGGCAGACACAGACATGAATGTCTGGCTGTTTGGCTACATGCTGCTGTTGGCAGCCCCAGGGGAGCAAGCAAAATGTGTGTGAGTCCCATCCAACCCCATGGAGCAAAGAGCCAGCAGTGCACCTCATGCTAGCCCTCAAGCAGGTTTGAATAACCACTGCATCAGAGACTGCTTTCACTTATTGTGTGCCCATTCTATGGTTACTTTTTTTCAGGTGACAAGAGACTGCCAAATGCCACACGGATAATCATTTGGTGGCCGGTGTTCAGAGGACACCTGTATCAGACATTTCCTTCTCTCCCTTTACTTTGGCACTGGAGCTCGGTGCTCTTCTTCTGAGTGTACTGTGCATAATGCTTTTCATTACTGCTCTTTTGGAGCCTGAGCCATGTTTCACGTGCTAAGTCCAGTAGATGCTGCTCAGCAGAAAGCAGGCAGTGGCTCCAGAATGATGGCATGCCAGTGGCAGGAGGATGGCACACCAGGGCTGTGCACAGCAAGATACAGAGGCTGCTCCTGAGTGTTGGGTGGTCTTGGTTCCCCAAGGGTAAAATTTGTGCTCTTTCTACCTCACTACTCTTCGAGGCACTTTTGAGACTAAATACAGAAGTGACACCTAGATTGGTGAAATTTGTGTGATTAGGAGCATTTGTGAATTCACCAATGGACAACAGTTCCATACAGGTGTAAAAGAAAAAGCAGATTCATATCAGCAAGTATAAATAACAGAGAAAAAAAGGTTGTAGGTAAATCACTAAGGGCAAGAGAATTTTTTGGAAATCCAATTTCTTCCCAACCTGCTTGTTTCTTTTAAGCCATGTCAGAATAATGGAAATTTTCCCTTTATACTCAGTGAAGCAAAACAATATTCTAAAAAGGCGCTTCTACCATCTGGTCAAGAAATGCTGCCTCCTAGATGAAGAAAGCAGAGGCATATTTGTACAGATAAACATATACATTTAAAATTTATACTCAACTTACTGAACTGCTGTTGATCAGACACAAACAAAGCTCACTTCTCATACCTATGGAACACAGCACGTTTCAGCTAAAAGTAACGTTAAAAATAAAAACGATCCCCATTGGCGCATTCACACAGGCAGCAGTGATGAGAACAGGGTCTGGCTTTTTGCTTGTGCATCCAGTGCTGCACCAGTAGTGAAAAGAGCAGCAAAACATGATGAAAATTGTGCTTTAGTTTGAATAAAGTTGTAAAACTGAAATGACATTAAAAACAGGCAAACAGATTTTTCTTATGTCAGTTTCATGCAGGAAAACAGGCAGAAAGCATCTCTGAGTCTGCAACCTCAGCTGCTTCGTACAGCATATGCTGTAACTTAGCTGTTTTCCTTACAAGCAACAGTTTTCCTTACAAGCAACGGCTGCCTATCCAAATTTCATTCAGTTTGAATGACAACTCAAAAGCACGGTATTTAGTCTATGGTTCTTCATCTTCAGCCTGGGTTTTGACGTGTGCATAAGGGCATGTAATACTTGCCGGAAAACATAGGTCCATACCTTTAATCGACCAATCAGCACAATTTGGTCATCAGGGAATATATGTCATCTAAATTTTTTGCCTGGCATTGTTTTATTTCCTCAAACAGGAGGTAACACAAAGGAGTGAATACAAAAACAAACAAACGAATGAATCAAAATAAAACAAAATAATAATTACAAAAAAAAAAAAAAAAGAAAAAAAAGAAAACACAAAACAACAAACACCAAGAAGATTAAAACATCAGTTCCTTCCATGCATGGAAAGAGGGGAAATTGTTCTTGCAAAAATGTATGACTACTAAGTAGGGAAAATAAGAGAACTATGCGCAGAAAGTTGCTAACTTGATCCTTGCACCTAGAGCTAAAAGGGAATGTGCTGTTTTAGATTTGGTTTTCTCTCAAATCAGAATGAGAATTCAGATTCCAGGAGCTGAAATACTAAATCATTCCCTTTGGTAAAGTTTTAACATTGCACTCAAATGCGAAATTTCAACATTCACGTGTTACAGTATGATGAAAGCCAGCTTTTCCACTATGTTGTGTAATTAAATAGATGTCAGAATGAAATATTCAACTTCACTAGAATGTCTTTGTATAACTGCCTGTGATGTTGTAAGATGCGCTTAGCAAAATGTGTTGACTTAATGGATGCAATTGAATCACCACTTTCTGATGGCAATCCACAGTGAAAAATATCCCTTCCTAATAATTTCCATGTTCTCTGTGTGCCAGGACAGTGAGGAAAGCTCTTGTGAAATACAAAACTTTGTCTCATAAGGCCACAGGTAATGCCCAAATGATGGCCTGCTAGACAATGTTTAGGAAAAAGAAAGTAATAGAAATCTAGACTTCAGCTCCCAGCAGGAGGAAACAGTGCTCAAGTGCTTTTGCAAGTCCATCTTTGACTCCCTCAGTGTTTGCGTCGCTACAGTGTCCTCTCCTCACAGCTGTGGGCTGAAGGTTTCAGCAGAGCAATATCGCTCAGCACGATGAGGCCATCCTGGAAGTGACACAGTGAGGACATCCCTGGCAGGTCTGGGCATCTAGAGATGGTGAGCCCTTCCCCAGGCAGGGAACCACAGGCAGAATGAGGTGCTGTCATTTGTTAGCTCAGTAAATGAAGATGTATTTTCTCTGTGATGCACAAACACACTTTTGCAGGATGTTAATGCTGAATGTCTACAAGTGATCTGTTCACTTCAGGTATGGAGGATATAACCTGCTGTACCCAAGTGGGCCCTTCTCGTGACACCAAAACTGACTGCCACACAGACAATCCATGAAGCTGGGAAAAATTATTCTTGTAATAGAAATGATTTCAGAGTAAAGAATGAATAGCTTTTCATCTTTCTATGGCAGGGCATGTCTGCCAATTTGTCTTAAAATCCTTTACAGGAATCTTATTCCCTCAAATTTTGTACTTCTTAGTGGTATCACAGTAGTTCTAAGTCCAGTTATTTGTGTGGCTGATTATTATATGGTTATGAGATATTCATGAATGAATTATCGAACAGTGTTTGGGTGTTTTTTTTTTTTTTTAATTCTAATTGTGCTTAAGGAGAAGATACTCACAATGCCTCCATGAGCTGAGCCTCTGAGCCTAGACATGTTCTACCACCTGTAAAACTGTTGGAGATAGTCTAGTTAGTTACTTATAGTTATTTGCCAAGTAACTTACACATCAATCCACTTGCTTCATCAGTTGTCTGTAAAAAAAATATTGTCATCCTATAACTCACGGAGAACTGCGTGTAAAAAAAATGAAACAAAAACCCCAATAAGCCTCTGCCTACAAAGGTAGAAAAATTCAGATTTTTTTTCAGCACTGACAAATCAAGGAGAACTGTGAGCTGTTTTTCTTCTCTAGGATGAGTTGATGTCCATATGAGAGCGTGGCCTTGGCTGTGCTGTTAATAACTGCAGCCTGTGGCACTCACGTGTTTTTTCCCTAGGGACTGTCAGTGTACACGTGTCTGAGGTTTCTGCCATATCTGTGTGTAGGCTACTGAAGGATAGTTGTAACTTGTGGGGTTTGTGCTTGTGTTTTAGGTCCACTAAACTCTTAGGCCAGTGCCTCTGTTATGTTATAGTAGTTCAGGGTAAATTTAAGCCCTAGGCAACAAAATAAAGAAAATGTAGGGCATCTATATGTCAAGTGAATCAACTACTATGATCAGTCCCTGATGAGGATTTGACCTTAAAATTTATGAATGGAGGACAAGCCCATGCAGAACAGGATTTCCTTCACAGGCATGCTACTATTTTGCTTTGTCTCCTATCACTTTTCTTGCTTTTAGGTCTTTCATCTATAAAGAACTACCAGATTGCAAATAATTATTGTGTATCACTCTTTTTTGAGTGGGCAGAAAAGAAAATGAGGTGGTAACTGGACTCGTTAATTTTTACCCATAGCAATTTTAATATGTTTATATGTATATATATACATAAATGCAAACTCATATAAATATAGTAGATGTTCTTTAGAAAGAATAGGTCTAACACTATTTAAGGTGTGTCACATTAAATATCAGATGGTGAAGAAATCCTCAGATTTTTGTGCACTTTGACTTGTGTCCTAGGCAATACTTTTTGGGCATGACCTTACTGCAGCTTGTGACAGCTTCAACTGCACTCATTGACATGCCATATTTGCATACAAAAAAATCATATGTTTGCTGTAAAAAAAAAAGAAAGAAAAAAGAAAAAAAGACAGTTGATGCAGTTAGAGTGTAGATTAGATGATGGTGAGGCACTGGCACATGTTGCCCAGAGAGGTGGTGGATGCCTCATCCTTGGAGACAATCAAGGGATGGGGCTCTGAGCACCTGGTCGAGCTGTAGGTGTCCCTGTTCATCACAGGGGAGTTGGACTAGATGACTTTTAAAGGTCCCTTCCAACGCAAACAATTCTATGATTTTATGAAATGCATATGTCTTTAACAAGATGGGAGGATTGATCCCAATCCTGTTTTTTATCAGCGATAAAAATTCCAGCCAGTATTTTTCTTCTCATCTCTTCTCCATGTATATCTTCTTCTGCTCCTAATCTCATCACAACTATGAAAATTGAATATACCACCTACTGGCCTCTGGAAAAGTTCACATTTTATAAGCCATGGAGAAAATATCTAATTAAATATCTATTTTTTTCAAATCTCATAATGATGTAAGTCATATAGATGCAAGGATAGAGGAAGAGTTGTAACAAAGGATTTCAACCAAGCAAAGGAGAATAAATTTCAGGTAAAATTCAGTAGCTTTGAGAAACAAAAGTATTCATATCCTACATCACTGTTACTGAATTCCACTATTATAGACTGTTGCCAGATCATCTGTTCATAAAGACTGTCTACCAGTGTTGCATTTCCTTGTCCTGGTGCATGTCAAGAACAGTTCCTACAGCACTGGCCGTGGTGAGGTGAGCAGGCAGCGGAACTGCCATGGATTTAAACACCATGTTGCAGCACACACGGATAGGGAGGAAGGTGTTGGCCAAATGACCAAGGCTTTGCCGTAAGCCTGTTGGCACATCATGAGAGAGATATGGAACAAGCTGGCATAAACAAGAGTAAAAGAACTTAGGAAACATTGTCTTCAGACAGAGCTGATTTCTACTCAGTTTCAGACTGGATTGGCTGCTGTGGTTCTCCTTAACTCGCTTTATAAGACAGGGGTATCTTCAGCAGCAAACCTAACTCAGTGCTGTTCAAGCCCTACATGCACACTTCATAGAGTGCGTGTATGCGTACAGGAATGAAGTACTGTGTTTGGATATTCACTGGTCTGTGTACCTGCCTGAGTATCTACAGTAATTGGACATCCACCGAAAGACTAAAGAAAGTAATCCTGCTGTATTTTTCTGGTTGCTACCTAGTAACACTTTCAAAATCAAAATTCATCAGCCAAGCAGGAGTACTAATTTGACATCACGTTATTTCCAAGTGTGTATAGCATTGTTTTAAGTCTTCAATCCAGAACCAAACAAACTTTCACTTCCTTCTTAGTTAATATTTACCCGTGCAAATAAGTCAGTGATTATTTCCCAGGGTGTCTTGTAATAGTATCCTGTTTATATTTTCTCCTTCTGACAGTGAATTACAAAATCCTGAGGCTGCAAGACAATAAAATATCTATCAAACTGTAGCTCATTTTCATCTGGATTTCTGTTTAAGGATAGTCACGCTGGGATCTGTACTTCTATGCAAAACAGTTTGTCTCTGGTTAATAGCTTGATTTGTTTTGGAATACACTGAATAAGATCATCTAAAGAACCTGAAGGTGAACAAGTCCATGGGATCCAAAGAGATCCATCCACAGGTTTTGAGGGAAATGGTGAATGAAATTGCCAAGCCACTTTCCATCATATTTGAAAGGTCATG
Source organism: Tragopan temminckii (assembly GCA_028571105.1). Classification (NCBI taxonomy): domain Eukaryota; kingdom Metazoa; phylum Chordata; class Aves; order Galliformes; family Phasianidae; genus Tragopan; species Tragopan temminckii. The sequence goes on from JAOWBP010004015.1 coordinate 689,121, forward strand.
GCAGTCTGGTGAAGTCCCCACTGACTGGAAAAGGGAAACATAACCCCCATTTTCAAGAAGGGAAAAAATAGAAGATCCAGAAAACTACAGGCCAGTCAGTCTCACCTCTGTGTCTGGCAAGATCAAGGAGCAGAACCTCCTGAGGACTGTACCAAGGCACTTGGAAAATAAAGATGAGGTGATCGGTGGTAACCAACATAGCTTCACCAGGGGTAAATCATGCATGACAAACTTGGTGGCCTTTTATGATGGAGTTACAGAGTCAGTGGATAAAGGAAGAGCAACTGATGTCATCTACCTGGACTTGTGCAAAGCATTTGACACTGTCCTGCATGACATCCTGATTGCCAAATTGGAGAAAAATGGATTTGATGGATGGACAACTCACTGGATAAGGAATTGGCTGGATAGTCAAACTCAGTTGTGGTCAACGTCTCAGTGTCCAAGTGGAGACAGGTATTGAGTGGTGTTTCTCAGGGATTGTTGTTGGGATCGGTGTTATCTAACATCTTTGTAGGCATTCAGTTCTGGAGCCTCACACAAGAGAAGGACATGGAGTTGTTGGAGTGGGTCCAGAGAGGGCCACGAAGATGATCGAAGGGCTAAACCATCTCCCCTATGAAGACAGGCTGGGAAAGCTGGGGCTCTTCAGCCTGGAGAAGAGAAGGCTCCAAGGAGAACTTATAGTGGCCTTCCAGTACCTGAAGGGGCCTGCAGAAAACCAGGGATGGGACTTTTTATAAGAGCATGTAGTAACAGAGTGAGGGGAAGTGGTTTTAATCTAGAAGAGGGTAGATTTAGACTAGATAATAGTAAGAAATTCTTTATTGTGTGGGTGGTGAGACACTGGAACATGGGCAGAAACTGGAACACAGGAAGTTCCATATTAACATGAGGAAGAACTTCTTCACTGTCTGAGTGACAGAGCACTGAAACAGGCTGCCCAGGGAGGCTGCAGAGTCTCTTTCTATGGAGATATTCAGGACTGATCTGGATGCTTTCCTACACAAATGACTGCGGGAATCTGCAGGGAAGTTGGACTCAATGACCTCTTGGAGGTCCCTTACAACCCCTACCATTCTGTGATTCTGTGGTTAGCAAAGAAGTCACCGCGCTCCTGTAAGTGTTGTTCATCATTTCTGTTGAGGGTGGAACAAGAGATCAGTGGGTTAGATCCATGGTGAATTTGGGGCCATGCCATATGTCTTATGAGACAAGAGTTGCTGCTATATCACTAATTGGAGCCCCAGGTCTTTCCCCTCTTTTGGGCTGCATGGGGAGAGACTGGTGCTATTCCAACAGCTATTCATGCCATATGTAGCCCCACTTGAAGTAGTTCATCACTGTGGAAATAAAAATCTATCCAGAGGTCCAACTTTTTCACTCTCTTTCCTTCGTAAGCTCTGCTAGATCCTGTGTTTGCAGCTGTGCATCCATTTTGTTCCTTTTCCTCTTAAACTAAATAATTCAGTCATACTATGTAGCTCCAAAATCCATCCTGTTGACCTTTCCACAAGTGTTCTACTCTCCACTGTATGTTGTCATTTAAATCACCGTAATAGGAAAAACAAGGTAGACCCTGAAATACAGATGGGGGTGGCTGTGTAAGGTGAAACACCATCAGTCAAGTCCCTCTAAAGACTCTTTATGTTGGTAGGTGAAGCATTTAAATTCAAATGTCACTTTTGCAAGTACTTTGAAGAAATTTGTTTATCTGCTGCACTGCTCGGCGCTCACAATACATGGTGTAAATAAATACAGAACACGCACTATGTTGTATGAGAGGCTAATTTTCCTGTGCTTGAAATCTCATAGTGAAGATGGAAAGTGCTCTTCTGAAGTAATTTATGCTTAGGAAAAAAACGTAGAAGGCATAAAAAGCAACAGAGTTTTCCACTCTTACTTACTTGCTTACCAGTAAGAAGATCAAGCAAATTACAAAAGCAGCTTGAGGTGACTTTAGACATAAGCCAAAAAGTATACTGTAAAGAATGGAATAATATAAAAGCTGTAACTGTATTAATATATGCATTGAAGAGACTCTTTTTTAAGCTAAATAATTCAACTGATTTTTCAGCTTCATGGGAAGAATGAATATAGTCTTCAGCTTGCAGAGTTTCTAGTTAAATCAGCACCTTGCTGGCAAAGCAACTACTTATATCTGTATTGGTTTTTACCATAGTCACAAGAAGATTGCCTGCCATGCTAATGGCTTTTGAGTCTCTTGCCGTCCTGCTGTTAAGTAGAGAGCAAAAGAAGGGAAAAAGGAAGAAAAAAATGCATGTCATGCAGGCAAAGAAAAAGACTGTGCTGGGGGTTATAAAAAAACTATAGGCATTGTATGAATTATCTAAAGAGCAAGGAGACAGTGAAGCAGTATTTGGCTTCACTGCTCTTGTCTTACTATTATGCCACGAAAATAGCTTAATTAAAGCTCTTGCAGCACTCCAGATGGAACACAGCTTTAAAGCAGGTGTATATAGTGTGAAACCTCCAGGGCTCTTTTTCTTTCTTCAGGGGAAATAGATCTTCAAGAGAAGATGGTCCACTGGGCTCTGTACAGGATGAAATTTTGGAGATTAGCTCAGAAGCATGTTTAAATACAGGGAACCCTCCATTTGTTCATTTATTTCAGCATGAGACAGTGATCAGGAAAACTGCTATGAATTAGGACAAGAAAAGCTTAATAAAGTTATTAAAAATTGATTCAGCCTAAGCTCCTTTCCCTTGATAAAATCATGGGGTGGGTTTACAGGATGTTTTCTGTGCTGTTAATTGGGGTTAATCTTGTTGCGTCCTTCATCTGTGCTCAGAAAAGCTTCGATACAAGCAGCTGTGGAAAAATCAGAACTGTGAAAACGGAAACACACCATCATGGTGTGTGTTCAAATGTTTCTACAACGGCCTGTGAGCCCCTGGTGGCATGTGGAGCGAATGCAAAGCAGATGGAGGTGTCTTTCCCATGGGGCCCCATGATGGCATTTGGATGAAAATCACATTTGTTAGTTCCTTACTGTGGAGTGTTTGAGTGATTCTCGTGGCATTATATGAGGCACTGCAAATGAAGGAATTCTCCACAATTACAGCAAGGTGGAAGATATGCCATACAATTATTTTAGTTTTATAAGAACCCTGCATCCAAGCTGTCACAGGATCTGAGCCATTGAGTTTCTCATCAAACATTTTCACCTCCACATTCTAAAAAGAAACACATTTTCCTTACTAATTAGGGGACCTGTGCCTTTAGACCATTTTCCTCCACTGAAGGGCACAGCAGCAGGAGTTGCAGCACTGTCAGTGGTGCTAATTAGGTAAATAACAGTTTTGCAGCCTTGAAAGAGCAACAGAAATGGAAGGAGTTAACTGTTGCTGCTTTTTACAGCAGGGATTTGTGCTGCAGAGCTCTAGAAATGACTTGTTGACTTACAGGCTGCCTCTGTTTGTGGGTTTTACGATGCCACCCAGGATTAACTGATTTTGCCATTAAAGGAAGATAAAACGATAAAAATAAAAAGCAGTCCATAAATTGCAGTAACAAGGGGTGCCAACATTGCATTTTGTTACAAATAGGACTTTGACATTTTAATGCTCCTCTTTATTTGCAGTTTGGCTCTAGCTGTGGGTGACAATATTAATTGCCAGGAGGTAGAGAGAGAACACCTTAACTAATAACTACATGAGTCTATGGGACAGTGGGTTGGTTTGGATAAGCATTCAGATATGCCTTCACATCAGGCTTTCTTAATTGGATATCAACGAAACATCAGAAGAACCAAGAGAAATCTCAAAATGCCTGGAGCAAGACCTACATATTTTTGAAGGGTAGGCTGGAAAGTACAGGCAAAAAATAAAATTAAAAAAAAAAAAAAAAAAAAGGATTAGGCAGCAACCACCAGTGAAATTCTAGTTTAAAGGTTCCCTCTCCCCATGCAGTCATCATTCTCCTCAGAGGTAGAGCACCCATCACACCTGAGAACGGGCCAGGATGTCACAGCAGCAGACCACCATTAGATACGTAGTTTGCAGTGAAGGAGCAGTCCTTGAGAGCAGACCTGCAGAGAAGGACCTGGGGGTCCTGAAGGATGAAAAACTTAATGTGAGCCAGCAGTGTGCTCTTGCAGCTCGGAAAGCAAATGGTATCCTGTGCTCCATCAGAAGAGGGGTGGCCAGCAGGGACAGGGAGGTAATTGTCTCTCTCTGCTCTGCTCTTGTGAGGCCCCAACTGGAGTACTGCGTCCAAGTGTGGAGACCCCAGTACAGGAAAGACAGGGAGCTGTTGGAGAGGGTCCAGAGGAGGGCCACCAAGATGATCAGGGGGCTGCAGCAGCTCCCCTACAGAGACAGGCTGAGGGAGCTGGGCTTGTTCAGCCTGCAGAAAAGAAGGCTGCGGGGTGACCTCATTGCAACATTTCAGTACCTAAAGGGAGCCTACAAGCAGGAGGGGAGTCAACTCTTTGAAAGGGTAGATAACAGCAGGACAAGGGGAAATGGTTTTAAGTTGAGGGAGGG
>JAOWBP010004015.1:693729-719109 GCA_028571105.1 Tragopan temminckii
AACAGCAGGACAAGGGGAAATGGTTTTAAGTTGAGGGAGGGAAGATTTAGATTGGATGTCAGGGGGAAGTTCTTTACTTTGAGAGTGGTGAGGTGCTGGAACAGCTGCCCAGAGAGGTTGTGGATGCCCCGTCCATCCCTGGAGGTGTTCAAGTCCAGACTGGATGGGCCCCTGGACAGCCTGGTCTGGTATTAAATGGGGAGGCTGGTGGCCCTGCGTGTGGCAGGGGGGTTGGAGATTCATGATCCTTGAGGTCCCTTCCAACTCCGGCCATTCTGTGATTCTGTGATTCAGTGACAGCCATGCTTTTTGGGGTATTTGTCTTTCAGAATGCACTTAGCAGAACTCAGCTCAGTGTATGCCCAGAAAGTGCAGCCATTAAGAAAGAAGTCAGAAATCAGTACGTCTGACTATTGATCATTTGTTCTCATTATTACCTGAATTAAGTAGTACAGCAGCACCACCACGGTAAGATCAAAACACTGGGGAATGAAAAGATTTGATTTTTTTCATTCTGTTTTGTTTTGGTTTTTTTTTAAGAAATGAAAAGGAGTGCTCTGTGTCCCTGGCCCCTCTGCAAACATGCACAGAGATTATTTCAAGTTCTTGGAGAGAAGACCTCTATAACCGTCTTACTCATTTTGTTGCAGGTCAGTCATAATTTAAGCAACCATATTTGTTTCATGTCCCAGTATAAAAAGTAAAATTGCCATATTCTTGAACAGTGCACGGAGTTTATATAATTATAAAATATTTATGAGGAACAAATATCAGGATGTGTTCAGCAGTGTTGTCTTAGAGAATCACTCCTGTTTCCTCCCCTATTAGGGGACATGGCACTGCTCATTTTCCATACAGTATTTTAAGGATGTGTATTTTCATTATCTTGCTGATAAATGTAAAAGTTGGTAGGTTTGCTGGTATCTTTCTGCCTATCTATCCACCTACTCACAAAGCTTCTGCCATGGTGGTATTTTTTTCTGAATATTTGGTTTATCTTCCTTTAGCTCCTAGGTAGTGAAGCACTAAAATTGGAATTATTCCATCAAATCTCTTCTGTTATTTTTTTCCCTACCAGTTTTTTAATTTTTATTTTTATTTTTATTTTTTTATTTTATTTTATTTTTTTCTGGGGATGTGGTGAAGGCGGAGGGAGAGAGTTGGGGAAGCACGGGAAGAAATGTAAGTCAAAGCCCAGGCTGAGGAAATTAGTTAGGTAATACAGGATTTTGAAAGTTTGGATATATATCCTGGGCCTAATAAAAACTGACATTTACCTGTTATATTTCAGGGAAAAAGAAAGCGGCTCAGTTGATAAATACTCTGAACCAATCTCACACATCTGACATATGATGGAATACTATTAGAAATATCCCAAAGCACCAAGCTGGATGTGTTCATTTTTTCAACATTGGCTTTTGGGTGATGGCCATCCACTAGCATGGCAAGCCTACACTCTTGTGCAGTTGTTGCACAGACCTCTATTAAAGTACAGCCCCTCGGACACTTCAGTGCAGTGACAGAATCTATCACTGGTCCTCCAGCAGCTCTGCAAATGGCCTAAACACAGTGCAAATGCTATGAAAGTCCCTTTAATTTTACCTCTGTTTTTGCCATAGGTCAGTATTTTAATATAAGGAATAAATGGAATTATTCCTTATATTAAATGAAAATGGATTAGCATTGAAACAGACAATTTGTTAGCTGAGTAAGTAACAAATGGAATTGTTTTTAGGAACTTTTTCTTTTATCAGTAATGTCAATTCATAACATCTTTTTTAAAATTGTTATTTCTTGAAGGGAGGCAGAGGCAGAGGGACTGAGATGGGAAAGATGCTAATATGTCACTCTGGGGCCTCTCAAGCCTGCCCTGAATACTGGGATATTGATGCCACTGGAGTTCTTATTTGCACAGAGCCCTTCAGATTGCTAAATTGGTCTCACACTGCATGAAAATTTAGCCTATCTTAGATAGCGCATCGATCTCTAAAGCTAAAGGAGTAAAATGTGACACATTGTTATCCTTCAGGGCTTTAGAGCATTTTAGCTGAAGAACCTTGAATATTAAGTTGGATGGTCCTCAAATAGAGTGTTAGGGAATTTTACTTTCAAGGCTGTACTATCAGTCAGGCCCAAGTTTTCATGAAGTACCTGGGGCTGCCTCCAAGGTGATATAAAGTTTTATGACTTTCCCAGTTGATGGAGCTGTAGAGAAATTCCCAATAGGAACATATTTAGTTGCAATTTCCTTGGCTAACACACTGCAGCACGATTTTTCTGTGGAAACTAAGACTGTGCAGACTCTTCTGGGTGTCTCTCACTGCAGGTAGTCTTTAACTTTAGTGATGTTCTTGACCTCTTTTTTGGTAGCTCAGTCCTCAGGAGCTTGCCAGGCCTGGAACATTTGCGTTCCCAGACACATAGGGAGCAAGTACATTACATTGGGATGACAGCAGGACTTTCCCTGAAGGCCTGCTTGCTGACACAGCTGATTGCTATTTCTGAATGCCACTTCCTGTTTATCCTGATGGTAAAATCCTTGTGGCCAACTTAATGAGGTTTTTCTTCCCTTTGAGAAATTTTAAAAATAGTAATCACTTATTCAGAGCTAGTTTAATATATTTGCATGGAGGGCAGGAAGAGAGCAAAGGGAAAGGGATGATACCTAATACGTTATTTATGTAGAAAACATCAGAGTAAAGATACGATGAACTATCTAAAATGTTGATAATGGGTTCATTGTGTCACAGAAAAGAAAGGTGGAGGCAAAAAAATAGATGAAATTTACCTGGATTCTGGAGTTGTTAAGATACAAGTCAGGTAAATGGGGGGAGTGCCTTTGGTCTTCAATCTCCTTGCTTTCAGTTCAAGCAAAATGGAGGAGAGAAAAGTACCCATTGATTAAAACCAGCCGAAATAGCTCATCAGACCTCAGACTGCTATTGTAAGGAGAAAATAAGTTAAGGATTTGGTGGCATGTCTTTTGTTGGCTTTCTAGACAGTCCACTTGCCTAGAAGTCTTGTATGGAAAACTGGACTGCAGAGGTCTAACTTCTCCAGTGAGAAACTACCAATAAGTAACACATCCCAAGTGCAAACTGACTCCTGACAAAATCAGCTGACAATTCTATCTGTATTTAAGAATTGGAACAAGCAAGTATAGACAGAATCTAGTTTTCAAGAGAAAGGATTAGAAGTTGGTAACCTTGTTAAAATGTATGGAACAAATGCAAATCCTTCTGGATGCTTCTTTTAGCTGTGCCAGAAACTTTGGAATTTAGAAGGAGATGGAGGAAAACCTAAATTAGGCAATAATGAATATTTTGGAAGATGAACATATGAACCTGAATTTAATGATCCTACAGAAGTTTTCTTGAAGAAAGCAACTTGAGTTATTCAGGTTTATTTCTTAAGATCTTTAAAACTGCCAATAGCCATAACTAGGGTTGGTTGAACGGTTTGGGGAATGATCTGGATTGAGTAGAAATGTAGTCTTAATTTGCCAGAAGACTGAAGATCCTAACTGTAGGGTGTGTTTGTGGTAATTTATAGATGTTGGATTTAATGTGTAAATGAGAGAAATGTAATATTTCCTCTAAGGCTTGTGACCTTCTGTATACACATGTATATGAACTTTGTATTAGATCACTATTTTAATTATAGAATCATAGAATCATAGAATGACCTGGGTTGAAAAGGACCACAATGATCATCTAGTTTCAACTCCTTGCAATGTGCAGGGTTGCCAACCACCAGACCAGGCTGCCCAGAGCCACATCCAGCTTGGTCTTGAATGCCTCCGGGGATGGGGCATCCACAACCTCCTTGGGCAACCTGTTCCAGTGCGTCACCACCCTCTGTGTGAAAAATGAGGTGAACAAGGCTGTATATGTATGTAGCTTGTGCTAAGAAAACTAACTAGATGTGGAAAAAAAAAGGAGACTACAGCAGAGGGCCCCAAAAATGCAAGCACAAGATGCTACAGAGGCCTTGAGAGGGAGGGGCGCAGGATGATATCTAGTTATAAACATGTTATCATCACACGTTGACAGTTATAAACATGTCATAAGAGGTCATAACTGTTCCTTAAAGGATGTAACCATGAACACTGGGTAAAACTGATTTTAGGTATGGTAAAGAACAAGTTTCCTATATACGGTATCCCTGCCATCTCTTGTTATAACATAGGATTTATGTGCCAATGTGCATTATGTGATTCCTCTTGAGAAAACTATGCTAGGAAAGGCATAAAAATAAACGATGCAGATCCAAGAGTGAAGAGGAAGAAATCTCATTATCAGCTTTCTAATTGTACTGGTGAGAGGAACATGGAATGCTGATGGAAATTTAACAACATTTGGTGAAGGGTAGGCATAGCATCAGGAAAGGGGATAGCTATGTGAAAACTTTGTGTGTATCAGTTTTAATCATATCATTATTGTAAAAGAGCCGTTATAATTGGATTTTTTTACTATAAAGGTTCATATCCTTGTAATTGTGCTAACAAGAAATCTTAGATTAGAGTGTCAAGACTTTAATTAGACTATCAATAAATTCTTGGCCCTGTCTATCTGTGTGTTCCTTTGGCTCACACAGAAGAAGTGTTTAGCTGATTTCTTAAAAAGTGTTGTAAATTCTGGATGCAGCAAAATGTACGATTGAGTACAGGCAACAAAGAGGACCCAAGGAAATGGCCACACGTTAGGCACAAGGAAGAAGTTTTTCTCTCAAAGAGTGGTCAGGCACTGGAATGGCCTGCCCAGGGAGATGGCGTTCAAGAGGCGTCTGGATGAGGAGCTACGAGATATGGTTTAGTAGTTTAGTGGTAAAAATGCTGATAGGAGGATGGTTGGACTAGATGATCTTGTAGGTCCTTTCCAACCACGTGATACTATGATTCTATGATTCTATATCTTTCAGAATAAACAAATGGTGATACAAAGAGGTTATTAAAGCTAGATAGATATGTCACTACTAATGAAATAATTATTCTTGAAAATGTTAATATTTGTGACCCGTTCCTCTAAAACAGAAAGATTCTAAGGCTAGCCAGGGCAAAGCAAATAAAAGAATATAGTGAAGCTTGTCATGCAGGCCAGCAAACAGGAAACTACTTTGGAACTACTTTGCTGTAAAGAACAACTGGAAGACAAAAGAAAAAATCAACAAACTGTGAAAATTCATGATGTCAGACAGCTGTAATGAGTGGTTGTCTCTGGAGCATGGGGTAAGACTACTGAAAGGCTTGAAAAGATTCTAATGCCTTCAGACCTGATTTGATTTGAGCAGGCCCTCCCTGCTCCAACCTGTGTGCATATTGCATTTTTTAGGAGAGCTTTCTTTCTCTCTCACTGGAGGGTCATAACAACTCAGAGCAAGACTGAGTGGTTCTGTTCACCTAGCTGTGTGTTGTGGCAACCATGACATTGTTTTGTAATACTTAACAGTACTAAATGAACTGATTTTAGCATCTTCTCTGAGCTCTCTTATCCTGAAACGTATAGTCATCTCCCCAGATTCTATAGGGTTTGCATTTTGGGTTGGTGTGTGTGTACGCAATTCATTTCTGTTGCCAGCAGAAACGCCAGTTTCTTCCATTTGCCTTTGGTAATTCTGCAGTGAGAATCGAGTTGTACTCTTTCAATAGGTATATGTATATATGCACTTGTGGTTAACCTGGCATCTAGCTGAGCAACACACAATCATTTGCTCACTCCCCCACTCCCAGTGGGGTGGGGAGATTGTTGAGAAAAAACAAACAAAACAAAACAAAACAAAAAAACAAACAAAAAAAACAAAGTAGAATAAAAAGAGATTCAGAGATTTTAGAGATTCGGAGATGAAAAATATTTACTAAGACAGAAAAAGGAAGAGGAAAAAGATAATATATATATGTATTTATATGTGTACATATATATATGTATGCATACAAAACAATCGATACACAAGCAGTTGGTCACCACCCGCCAACTCAATGCCTGCACTGGCCAACTCCCCCATCATTTTCAAGTTTCTTTTGCATGATGCCATATGGGATGGAATATCCCTTTGGCCAGCTTACGTCAGCCATCCTGGTTCTGTCCCCTCCCAGCTCCTTGTGCTCTGCAGACCCCTCATTGCCAAGGCACATCCTTGTGTCTATGCAGCACTGCTCAGCAACAACTAGAAACATTGGTGTGTTACCAATCCTGTTTTTCTCCTACAGGAAAAAGCAACTCTATACCAGCTGAAACCAGGATAATACCCACCCCTTATTCCACATCTTTTACATCATGCTCAGATCCCACAACTTCCTGTACAATCCCATTAATTATAATCACCTATCTAACTTTTTGATATGCACATGCAGCTACTGGATACCTGTCCCACCATCATAGCAGCCTGGTGACAGCGTGCTTGCCTGGATGACTGCTGATGACTTTTTGCACATTTTGCAGCTTACACATGGTTAGCGGTCAGATGATTTCTGTCTCCTTTCTGAATTCTGCCTCTCCCTCCTCCTATTCTTGCGATGATCCTGCTTCACCTACTTCATCTTCACCATTTTCTTCCATCTTAGTAGGAATTTCTTTCCTTTCTAAATAATCTGAGTTTTGCAGCCATTTTTTCCCTCTTGTATAGAGTGGCAAGTGGTACCAGCACTGGTTGCTTCCCTGGTTGAACTGTGGGACTTGTCACAGAGACTGAAGTGCCTGTTGCAAGGGTTTGAGCAACCACAGGGCCTCAGAAGGTTTAGAGCGACAGCAGGGTCCATCAAAAGTACTGGATCACCTGCAGGGCCCATTCACAGGGCTTGGAGCAGCCGCAGGATCTGTTGCAGGGATTGGAGCAAATGCAGGGGCTTGTCACAGGGTCTGTCATGTTGCCCACTTTTCATACAGTATTTGAGGATGACACAGTCCTTTCTCCAGATGCTGTGATATTTGCAGGAGAAGAAAGGAAAAAGAAAAGGAAAAAAAGAAAAGAAGAAGGAAAAGGAAAAGAAAAAGGAAAAAAAAAAGGAAAAAAAAAAAAAGGAAAACTGGGAAAGGGCATAGCCTGAGTTTCTTCTTAACTCTGTTTCCACTCCTAATGGTGAGAGCAGAGCTGCAATATTCTGCTGGGGAAGTTTCCCGCACATCCACTAGATGCTACTGTTGCTCTGTAGAAGTACATTACATAAGTTGCTAAATTCCTGAGCAACCTCTGCAACTGTATGTGAGTAGCTTTTTCTGTACCAAACCTTTACCCATCACCTACAACCTCTTCCCCATCCATAATTTACCTTTCCAATTGTTACTGTCACATCTAGAATTTACAAAATTGTCACTTAAGAGTAGAAAGTGACAATTTCCTTCTAAATCTCCTACTTGTGGAGAACCTTTTTGCCCTTTTTCTAAGCACATTAAATGCAACCAGTACATGGCAATGCTTTAAGGAGCAGAACAACAAAAACTAAGTATATCTTTTTTAACTATTTTGTGCCATCAATCCTGCAAAGCATTACTAAAAATCACTAAATTCTCTATTGTTAGTACAGGGTTTAGGGAAATAAATAGAAAGTTGAAAACACAACAGTCAAAAGTCAAAAATAATGACAAATTTTGCAATTTGTTTTTGCTTGTTTGTTTTTTGATTGGTTAGGAAACTTAGGAAAAATGTTTTTTAAAAAAATTATTGTGTCTTTTTATCTCGTCTTCAGTGTTTATTCTCCTTTTCTCTCCTCATGTAAGAATATGGCCATGAGTAGTGCTAGTGCAAGCCTATCCACTTACTGCAGTGCAGATATGCTTCAACACTCCATCAGCTTCAATACTTCACTCATTAATACAGCACTTAAAAAAATCCAAACAACAAAACCAACCCCGATACAAAAAAAATACTCTGCAAATCTAGAAAAAAAAAAGAATAAAGCCAATCTTTCTGTTGAAGAAGTGGAATTTGTTGTGAGACAAACACTCAGAGGTGGGGGACAGAATCCCAACTCCTATCTGCTGTGGGATTTTGTCCTCCCCTGGCCTTTGAGGAATGCTGATGCTTGGGAATAGCAGGAAGGAGCTCCAGGAGCAAGGTGGAAGCAGTAGGCCTGTTGCTTGCTATACTGACAGCTCAGCCATCTCACCCTAATTCCTGAGTCTTATATCACAAACTTTACTTTTACCCAGTTATCTGATCAGGAGGTATTCAGTAAAACATGGTGAAACTGCTACCGCAGTTGAGTGTTAGGAAGGATCATCTCTCCACATAGCATGTTTAATGGCTCAGAGGTGGGTTCTGGCTCCCTGCAAACTCAGGAAAGTGATGTTGCGCTGCCTGTATTTGCATCACAAATCTGTGGTTAGCCCTGTAACCAAAGCACTAAGGCACAGCAGTGGGTTCTCATCTTGTCCAGGCCTCGGTGTGCAGAGAGATGCTGGCCTCAGTCTGACTGCTTATAGCCTGCATTGCACTCCTGTGTCAGTCAGTGACCTCAGGCTTGCCCAGACTCTCTTGTTAATCACTGTGCCAGCCTGTCTGTGTCATTATCACCAGGGAAACAGTCTTGTGTGCTCAACTGAGCATGGTACCAGCGTTAATTATTGATAGACAACCTGTGCTGTGCAAGAGCTGCTTCTGCACAAATTTGAATGTTCTTTTCAAAGGCCAGAAAAGGCATGTACACCAAACCCTTCATTCACGTCCTCAGAGAATGGTGGTTGTTTCAGAGCTGTTTCATAGTAACTTAGAACAAAAGCCACAAAAACTCCCTGAGTAGCCATGACATATATGTGGTGCAAAGCCTGGGGTCCCTAGTGTATGCTTTCCGCAGAAAACTGTTTATCTCTCACAAAAGATCCTAGAGGCTTTTGTTCCAATTCCTAGTTATGTCTTTTCTGTGTGCCTTATTAAAGCTGTTCATGAATTTTCACTATCTGTACTAACAGTCCAATAAATTGCCTTGACCAAGTCAGCTGTATCTTTACCAGAAACTACATAATGTCTGGAAACATTGGGAGTGGGATAACTGACAGATGATTTGGCAAATTGGTCTTGGCTGTGGAGGCCACGATAGAAGTAGAAGGCAAGCGGAGCATCTTGGGAACACTTAGGCTGTGCTGGGCAGAGAAGGGTCACAGCAGCACCATAACCTTAAACTGTCTTTGGATATGAGGGGCCTGTGGGATCTCTTTCCTGTAAAACTCATCCAGTGTAAAAACATGTCAGGATTCATGCTCCTCTGGTGTGCAGGAGACCTGCATAGAGCGTTCTCTTCTGTCTGAAAGGTTTTCAGCTCATGCTTCCAAGAGCAGTGCCTACACAGGTACACTGTTTCTCTCCTCTCTTCTTGGAAGCTGAAAATGAATATTAGCTAATGCTCACCAGCATGGCAATTTCATAGGCATTCAAGTTCTTGAATTCTTTTTAAAATATCAGAAAAATGCACATGCACATGACTTACCAGCCCTAAATATTTAATATTTACTTGGATGAGAGAGCGCTGAGTGTGACCCTTCTGGTTAGAGCCCTTCCTGGTTCCAGCCCTGTAGCAAAACATTGCACAATGTGCAGGAACTCAGATTCATGTTGTAACATCTTTCCTTCCTTACTACCATAACACTGTAAGTAAGAACCAAGAATGTGAGCAAGTTTCTTTGCTTGTACTTTATGTTTTGGCACCACCCTGTGTTATCCCTTTTTCCATGTTAAAATAAGGAAAGTGTTGAAAACCCTTCAATTTCTTCCTTTCTAAGACAGTTGTTCCTGTTTTGTCACCTCGCTGAGAAACCAGTTCCTTTCTGAATGCTCCCAGGAAAAATCTATGCAGGGCTTTTGGATCTCATTCCCATCATCAGCAGTCATTTACTTCCTCCAGAAAATCATGGAAGAAAATGAAGGAGAACAATTCAGAGATGCTCTTTTATATCAGATTTTTTTTTTTTTTTTGTCTTATCCTCTGTCTCACAGTTGCTGAAGTGACCAATAGATTCACAATTGCTCCCAAAGGTAAAAATATATATATATTTTGGAGGCAGTGCCTTGGGAATGTAGAACAGGGAGACTGTTCTTCTTTTGCTTTAATGGAGGATTTTACTGCAAGTGGCTGTTCCAAATAATCTCAGAGGACATTTTATTCAGGGTAAATACAAGATCTGATGAATAATATTCTTGTTTATGAGAAAGGATTTTGACATTTTGAAGTTGTGTACTGTCATCTAGCTGTTTTACAAATATAATTTTCCTTTGCTTTGGTTTGTGTTAGGAATTGGAATTGGATGAAAATTTCATCACTGCAGATGGTGCCTTGACAGAAAATTTTGGTCTAGAATAAATGGAACTGAAATTTCAAATTATTCCCACAGGCTTAGAGGACAATCCAAATCAGTGATATAGCAGGTGTTGGCCATTTGTAATTTCTGTTCCCTCATTCAGGCAATATTGAGCATCCTATCAGTTCTGGGATTTGTGCACATTTGACTCTGATGTGTCAGTGTCAGAAATAACTTTTATATCCTCTGAAAGGTAATATCTCTGTGTATAAATTAACTAGGGTTCAATCTGAATGTCAGTCAAGATGTTATTATATTTTCTTTCTCTATCTTTTTATAACAACTCAGTTTCTGCCTGAAATGAGCACTTTAGATTTTACTGACACCTCTTCTTGAGATTATCATTAAAACCTTTTACTGCAAACTTCAGCAGCTCTTGGCTCTGTATTTAGAACACTTTTGAAGTATCTTGATGGTCTTGGCTAGCTTGCTATTCCTCCTCATATTTTAAAGGGAAAATTTGAGGATATTTATATTGAAAATATTTTAGATGGTGACAGTTGTAGATTTGCAACCTCCAGGTTAGATACACCACATTTTTTATAGGAAAGAACAGCATTTCTTCTGAGTTTCATCTGTAAAGTCATTCTTCATCTGTAACTGTTCCTCTTCAGTGATTTCCCCCAATCCTGTTCTTTATTTCTCTTGAAAATTCTTGTAGTGGTTTGATGTAATAGCTTCTCATCATACTACTGGTGAATCTAATCACTATCACTATTAAAAAACATGAAAAGCAAGAATTCATCCTTGTGGGAAAACACTCCTGCTCAATTCTGTGTCCTTCCCCCTTTAAAGGCATATTTCACGGGCTGCCAGGTAGTGATGTGGCAGCTAGCATGGTGATTTTTGTGTAGTACTAGTTACTTTATCAAGCCATACATGGTACTTAATCAAAACTTTCTGATAAGGGAAATATGTGGATATTTCAGTTACAAATGCATTTTCCAGCACTCCTATGGAGTGCATAAATATTGCCAGCTGAGATTCAGATAAGAGGAAGCTGAGGATAAGATGTCTGAGTGCAGGGGAAGTCTGTGTGCAGGTGGGAGCAGGATGCTCATCCTCTTGAGTCCAGTCTCATTTCCCAGTCAAAAAAAAAAAAAAAAAAAAAATTGGAAAAATATCTTCCTACTTAATACCCTCACGGTTCATATTTCCATTCTTCATTTTCCTTCTTTTTCTGCTTAAGTTTAGATCCTGTTTCTGTGCTTTCTCTGATATATAATCAGTGGAATGAGAGTTGATCAGCCTGGATTAGAGGCCACACCTTCCTCTAACCTGGTGAACATACACAAGAACTGTCTTTAGAAAATAAGGAGTCCTCCACCCCACAAAACCTCCACAGCAGCAATACTTCCTATAGTTTTGAGGCATGACACAAGCTTTATTTGCAATGGTATTTTTGATGTGAAGACTAAAGATTTGGGATGATACCCTGTCCTGGTTTACTCACATCTATGAAGGGTGTGCTGTAGACTTAAGACTGTGTTTCAGTCTTTATGCAAAGATTTGCTGGAGGTATGTGTAACAGTTGTCTAAGTGATTTTTATCTGTGTTGCTTCATTAGCTGTTATTAGTACAGTTAAATTGGTTCTGGGTTATGCTATGTGGTTGCAGCTGTGCAGTTCTTTCTGTTGAGACCCAAATCTGTATCTGACCTGAAATGTATTCCTGAAATCTGATTCTCCATGATATAAGCCCAATACTGCAAAACAGCATGTCCTCTGGCAGTGTGCTATGAGGGACCATATCCCACAACCCTGCAGAAATCAGGCAGGCTCCTCCTGTGTGAGGAGTGTCCATGTGCATTGTGCAGGACTGGAGGGTGGGCACAAACTGAAGCTGCACCTAAAATAAAGCTCTGTGCAATTTGCTTTCCTTGCATTCTTATTTTGCATTGCCTCAAAGGCAGCTAGTTTAGAAGAGAGGCAACTATAAAATGTTAATCATTCTAAGGGCAGTTCTTTTACCCTCAAATCCCTCCAAAATAAAGTTAGGTTTTCTGTCTCCACCATGGTTTCATATCATTTTACTCTGACATCAAAATTGGAGTCAGAGGGAAACTCACTTTTCTGTGAAGATTTGTTGTTGCGTAATTGAAGAACTGATTAGACTACTTCTTTGATCTAAGTAGTCAAAAAGCTGTTCCAAAAAGTCAACTGGCAAAAATGAGAACTGGCTAAACAGTTACTGTGTCCAAATATGGATTGATTTGCCAGAATGCTCTCATTTGTCACTCTGGATGCATGCATTCCCATAAGATGGAGGGCATCTCTTCCTCGTGTCCTCCAGAGGTCACTAGCTCATGTTGGACAGAATTTCTTCTTTGGACAGTTATTGCTATTTGGAAATGGAAGTGTTTCGTAAAAGAACTGTCAAACCCAGTCTGAAAACCAAGGCATAGAGAATGGAAAGATGTTTTCCAAGGCAAACACAGGTAGTGGGGGTCATTGCAGAAAGGAATATATCATGATATATAAGCATTAAATTAGAAGCAAAATATCACTTAAGGTTTTTGAAGGAGAAGAAACAACAAAACATCCTGAAATTGGCATAGAAAACTGCAGTATCAATGGTGTGACTGTGCAAACAAGGGATTTACTCTTTGATTCTTATTCAGTGAGTCTCCACTATTTATTATTCAGAGAAGAATATGCAAATGGTTGGCATTAGCATTTTAACACATAGCCATGTTGAACTACTTGAAAAGAATACATTGAAGCCTATGAATGCAAAAAAGAGTTTTCCTCATC
The DNA here is from genome assembly GCA_028571105.1 of Tragopan temminckii. Classification (NCBI taxonomy): domain Eukaryota; kingdom Metazoa; phylum Chordata; class Aves; order Galliformes; family Phasianidae; genus Tragopan; species Tragopan temminckii. Next base: position 706,769 of record JAOWBP010004015.1, read on the forward strand.
ATTCACCTCTACTCCTTGTACGTGGTATTTGCAGATTATTTTGGACAAAGGTGGAGAAAACAAAATGTCTAATACTGGATGTTGTCATAATCGAGCTGTTTTTTTCCCAAGCTGTGCTACTGAAGGCATTTGTTTATCATTAAATGCTTGAAATGCAATTGAAAGATGAATCAGAAGTATCAGTGGGCAGTTATGAAATTTTCACTTCATAACACACACAAATATACAGTAATGAACTGACCACCCACAGCCTTGGTTGAGAGTTCAAAGCTTCACCTACACAGAAAAAATATCTTCCTATGGCTATTCAATGTCTGTAAATTTTAGTAGACTGTACAAATTCCAGTCCTACAGCGACATGGAGAATAATGGCCACATACACTCAACTTGGAATTTCTTACTTCTTACATGAGCTTAATAGAAATCCTACCTGAGGTACAGAAGTTGCAGTCAATTCAAGAAAATTTGAAAATTCCAGCATTGCTTTAGCTGTACTACATGTATGTGGTCTATGTATGCAGTTTTTCTACATGTATATTTGGAATTTTTCTAACATATAGGTCTAATATCATGTCTTCACACATGTTAACACAGATGCAGAAATTATGCAGGCAGTCAACCAACATAATGAAGCTACATAGTTCTTACCTGTGGTCTTTCAAATCATGATGAAATTGCTTTTTGCAGTCTGAACAAATTTTTTATTGATATACCTTTCTCTGTTTTTTGTTAACTCAAAATGTGTGGTTTTGAGCTGTGTAGGGAGTAGGCATTTTCTTGAAAAATCAAGCCTTTAGGTGTGCTATCTGCTGGTCAGCATCTTGCTGTTGAAAGAAAGAAAGACACTTTTAAAGACAGAACTAGGGCCCTCACAAAAATTCTGTAAATGTCTCAAATGCTAAGAGCTGCAATTCCTAACATGAGGGGCAGGACTGGAAGCAGACATGGGGAAGATGCTGTTCAAAAAGATTGTGCTGTCATGGTTTCAGATATGACTCAATAAAGGACAGAAAAGCAAGCTGACCTACATCATCTCTTTAAGTACTCTGACAAGTAGTTTAGATAAATGAGGATAAAAGTTCTTTAATCTATTAGAATGTTATTTGATTGATGTTTTAAGGAGATTCTTTCCACTGGCTGTTAAAAGTAAGTTGCCTAGGTAACACAGAAAAAGAAAACTGTTATGATGCATTTGTGGTGCTCCATGTAACTCAGTGCTCTGACAAACAAATACAGTTCAAGGAAAGGCAGCATTTCATTGTGTGGTTAGATTTATTTTCTGGGTGCTGAGGTCTATGAAGCAGCAAGATACTTTAACTCAGTGTAGGCATTATGGTCTTTACAGCTCCATTTTCCTTTGTATTATAAGTCCTTTTCTATGGTTAATCTCTTTCCAATTGCTTAACAGTTGATTAACCTTTTTTTATATTGCAGAGAAAAATCAGTTGAAAAAAACCTGAAGGCTCAAATTCAATCTTAGTTTTGGAAAACCTTAAAAAGATGATAAATGAGGCTATAGGCTAAGGATGAAATCCACCCCATCCAAGCTTTATTTTTAGAAGCTCCTGTTCTGGGCTTTGCTGTTCATAGCTAAGATCTGATCTAATTGTACAAGACAAAGAACTATTTGACTGCCTCTCAGAGGGATAATCCCTTATGCCGAGGAAATCTTTAGACTTAATTAAGACAGTTTTATCATTCCTGTGAACTTCCAGAGTGGCACAAAAAGGCCCTGTTAATGCTCAGAAACTCTCACTATTCTAATCCAGTGATACTGAGAGGTTTATTTCAATGAGGGTAATGACCCTTTCCAGGTGGACCTTGTTTTGCACAGAGTGGTGGATTATTTCTTTATTTCCTCTAGAGATGCAACTCCAAACTTACTGTACAACTAAATATTTTCACATATTGAGAGTGGTACTAAATTCCAGAGCACGACTGAGATGCCATTCTGAAAGTGTAAGTATCCTGAGTTCACACCTTTAAGTTTTTTTATTTTTATAACTGTTTAACATGAAATGTAAAGATATGTATCTGATCAAAGAAAGCCCCCTGATGTTTTATGCAACGTGTCTTCCTTTGACTAGGACAAAAAATAGATCTGAGAGTCCTTTAAAGTCTAATCTGTTGAAAGCAGAACAGTACTTTACAGCATGCATCAGATCTCACTTGTTTGAAGTGACAGGATTTTCTCATCTGACTTGACATTGTTTTATTTCATTGTTCGTGTATTTAAGATAAAAGAAAGTCATTACTATTTTAAAGCTAACACAAAGAAAGTAGTCATGATCAACACTAGAGGTTTCCAATACCTCATCTTTAAGTTTTTTGAATGCTATTTGAGTGTCACTGTGGATATCTTTTATTTACATTTGTATATTTATGTTAAATTACTACTATGCTACACTGTTGTACTAACGAGCTGGAGGACAATCCTTTGTAAACATCCCAAACTCTTTTGTGCCTTCTCTTTGCTTTGCAAATGTGGGATCCAACTCCTGCAAAAAGAGGCTTTCTGAAGATTGCTAGTACTTTCTGCTTTTAACTGCAAATACATTATTTGGGCAAGAAGCCTTGGGCAGCAGTGAGAAACTACAGACCTTAGAAACTTCCTTCTGGTTTGAGATTGCTCTGAATGATCCCAGTTTTGCAATGCTTGATCAGTAACCAGGGTCTGTTTTACTTCTTCTCAAGAACAGGAATTTGGATGCCTTTGTATCAGCAGGGAGCATCCATTCACTGATAGAAAAGCTGAGACATTTTCTGTGCGTTTTGAATTCCCAAATTCCCAGGAGTCCTGCTTTCTAAAAAGCCGGATTTAACAAGCGGAGAGTTTGTTTTCAGTCTTCCATCTAACACCTGTCATAGTCTTACTGCTTCTCTCTCTCCCAGCGATCTAAAGCTGTGATTTCTGTTTCTTTTCAGTACCTTCCAACTTGTTCTAGTGACACCTCACACAACTAGAAGCTACTGTATAGCTACTGTATAGCAGGACCATCAGTCCTGGCTGTTTGACCTGTGTTTCATTCTGAATAAGTGAAGCAAAAGTGTCCAACTTGATATCCAGCAGCTCAAGTGCTTCTTCAGCCCTGGGCTGTGTTGGACAACCAGCGCAGAGATTTGCTGCTGCTAAATCCCATGGGGTTGCATTTTGGCGAGTTGCAAGAGGGTGGCGAAAGGAAGCTGAAGCCATCTGTCCACATCCTCTTTTATGTTGTCCTGGCCTGGACACTGAGGAGCAGTTGTATGTCATCTGTAAGGCAGAGTGATACATCTCCTGCTTTTCATGCTTTGTATATCTTATAGTTTGGAATCATGACAAAAACTAGATACAGTGCTGCTGGAGGCTTTGTCCTTCCTCTTCCTACATTTTCTCTATCAGTCCTCCATTTAAATCAGTCATTTCACCAAGGCAAATTCTTTGAAACTTACACCTTCCAATGAAGGGGATCTCAAATAACTTGCAGTGAAATAATACACCTTGCAAAAAGCCTACAATTTTCTTCAACCTGGATTTGCTCCTTTGTCTATATTAGTAGCTTTTAATCACAGGATGCTGCCTTACCAAACAGACAGTAGGCTCTGGGATGCAGGGACACTGTCTCCTGTCTTCTGACAGTGGTTTCCTTCGAGGATGGTGACCAGTTCATCTTTGAGTCATTCCAATGTGGTTGTTGCTGATGTCAGTGGAAAGAGATATTTTGGTGCCACTGAACCAGTTGAAGAGTCCACTGTATTGGTCAGTCCTACTGTGTAAGGACTTTCTCTTCAGCCTCCATCCATAGCTGTTGTAGCTTTGTTCCAAGTCTTTGCTAAATGTTATGAACTGAAGAGGGAGCATGGAGATATTCCAGGGGATGAAAGTATCTCCAGTTGCACAGTTTAAATAAAAATTTGTTGCCTGGACATGGTCCTTGGCAACATGCTCCAGATGTCCCTGCTTGGTGGGTGGGTGGACCAGATGATCTCCCAGAGGTTCTTTCCAACCTCAACCATTATATGATGCTGTGAAAAAAGAGATGTGAAGAGCAGTTAAGTTTCCTTCCCTGCAGCTTTTCTAGGAAAGCAACCCCTGGCTGTTCTCTGTCATTTCTGTTTTGATCTACTCTACCTGTTATTACAGAGGGCTTTTAACATGGGAATTCTTCCCAATGAGGAAGTAATTATAATCACAGACTGAAACATTTAATGGAACAACAATCACATTTTTATGTATCTTTTATTATAAACATATGTTTCTCTCTTGAGTTTTGAAAGATGTTGCTGCATCTTCTTCAATAACAGAAAGGAATGAGCCATGACATTTTTTTTTAATGAAAATGCCGATCTGCTCTTTATCTTCACAGAGCTAAATGAAAAGTTTCAAAGACTGTCTTGGTTGAATACATTTATCGTTTAAGCCTGTGAAATGCAGAGTTGTGAGGAATTTGATATCTTCCTTCATGTTTAGTTTGATTTTTAAAAGCAGGGGAGAGCTCATCCCACTTAGTGTTTCATCTTTTCCCAGGTCTTCACTGAGCTGTGTTAGATGGTTTTATACGGTAAGAAAACCGGTGTTCAGCAGTGAAGGATGTCTGCTAGGAATGTTTGTAATGATCCTCTTTTTGCCTGAAGGGAAGCAGTGATTCCTGTGGGGTTTTTTTAAAGGTTTTCCAGTCCTTTTGATGGACGAGAATGTAGCAGAGGGACAAACCCTTCTTCCAGCTCTCCCTCACTGCACAAGAAAAATTCTGTCTTATCCAGAAAGATAAGCTCCCTCTCCCATCTTTCTTTCTAGTTGAATGCATCTGGGAAGGACGGTGGTGAGCAGAGGATGAAGTCAGTCCTCTGTATTAATGCGCCTCTCAGCTGAAGACTGTGTACTCTTTGAGAGCTGCAGCACCTCAAGTCAGACTTTGCTTTGTGTCTCTCTAGGCTGTGACTCTCCATGCAAAGACAGTGGCAATGACACATCATCTCAACAGTAATAGTGACATCAGATTTTTCAGACAGGACAGCTCCTGCAAGATACTCATACATGGTTTAAGAATACTTAACTGCTTGGCAGTAGCAAATATTCTACTGCTTGCAATTATCTATTCGAATACATTAGTGCAATAGCAAATGCTCGAGGACCAATGTAAAGAGTGCTATTTAATTCCTAATATTGGCTTACTTGTTCTCAGAGAGTGGGTCTTCAATAAACAAAACATTTGCCACGATAATGATACAGCCGACACCCTGTGCCAAATGACTGTTAAAAATAGTTTGCTGTTGGCATTGGAAAATTGCCATTTCTAAGTTGCAAAACAATACTGCTTTTTGTGCTGATACCCAAAGTACTTGACATTGTCTGGATTCTGTTCAAATATATGCTTATATAACCAATTATCAAATATTAACTGGGAAAGTGAAAAAGGATTCTGTTTTGTACCTTCGAAGTTTTCACACAAAAAATTAACATGGATGAGCTATAGGTTTAGAAGCCTCACAGAAGTTTTGAAAACTAACAGTAAAGTCAGTGCAACAGAGAAAAAAATCTCTCTTGTAAGTTCACAATATTTCTCCTCTTTATTCCAGCATATTTCTACATAAAATCTTTTTTTTTTTTTGATGTAGTAAAGCTGTTTCTAAATCAGTTTAAGTTATTTGCAATAACCTGTGATACCTTTAAACATGTATGTTTTAATATCTCTTTTTATCTCTCCAAAATATCTCCTTAAGCATTCTCATGTAAATAAGCTTTTGCTTTACTCTATGCTGTTTTACCTCTCAACTGCCAGATGCCTCTCCACTCAATTTTAAGGAGACCTTCCAATAAAGTGTTTTCACCAGTATATTGTGAAAGATTTAGAGGCTTGCAAAATTCACAGAAAAACCTGATTTTTCACTTCTAGCAGCTTTATCTCACCTTAAGTGATTTCAGGTCTTGCCTCTATGTTGACCATATAATGATAAATGTTTTTCTTCACTTTTGTTCTTCTCTAACATAAAATTTTGCAGTAGTGGATTTTATTATTTGTGTATGTTTTCAGGGCAGCTTTTCTGTTAGATGTGGCTGGAAGAAACTAGAATGAGATTCAGCTAGTTTGGGTCCCCTGATAACCATTTTATGAACACTGTATTTTGAGTCAATGATGCAAAGTTACAGTATGCTGGTTCTTTAACAGGCAAGCAGAAAGCTACTTGCCTGTTGAAGTTTTTTTTTTTTTTTCCTTTAATGGAAAACAAAAGCAATATAAGCATATATACAGTGTGGCTTTGTAGCCACTCTTTCCCTTATTTACTGAATAATGGGAGATCAAAACTCCTCCACCTTTAGGATTCAAGTTAAACTCTTTCTTTCTATCGTCTTAATCTCCAGTTATGGTATTTTACAATTCCCAATTAATTTAATTGCTGCCAGATAGAATGAAACAAGCTTGCTGATTTGTCTGCTTTCTGGTTCACTCCTGGTATCACACCTGCAGATAAATCATATAAGTTCTCGAAGAACGGAAGGCTGATACCACAGACAGGCTTTGGTAAGACTCTGAACAATTCCTTGTAGCATCCAGATCTAATGGCCTCACCAAATGGTCAGGCAACCAGACCATACAAGCAATCTAGACACATACAGAAAAAATACTAAGATGTATTTCACTTAAATTTCCACTGCAAGGCAGTACTTACATGCGTACTGGTGTGAGATAGCTGTGTCATCCCTTCTGCCTCTCCAACTCTGTGAAAACAAGTTAGCACACTTTGTTATAGTTCTAGGTAACCCTCTAGCGGTGTCTCCACCTTTGTTACTTTATAGTCATCATTAATGACAATCCTCATGGTCAACTTATCATAGAAACGCAGTATCACAGAATCATAGAATGGCTTAGATTGGAAAAACCTGAAGGATTACAATACCTTGCCATGGACAGGGGTGCCACCCAGACAAAATCAGGCTACCCAGAGCCCCATCCAACCTGGCCTTGAACACTTTCAGGGATGGGGCTTCCATAGCTTCTCTGGGCAGCCTGTGCTAGTTTAAAGCTATCCTCCCTTGCCCTGTCACTGTCTGCCCATGGAAAAAGTTGGTCTCCCTTCTGCTTAACAGCTCCCTTTAAATATTGGAAGGCTGTAGCAAGATCTCCCCAGGGCCTTCTCTTCTCCAAGCTGAACAAGCTCAACTTTCAAAACCTTTTGTCACAGGAGAGGTGCTCCAGCCCTTTGATCATCTTTGTGGCCCTCTTTTGGACCTGCTCCAACAGCTCCGCATCTTTCCTGTGCTGGGGGCCCCAGAACTGGATGCAGTACTCCAGATGAGGCCTCACAAGGGCAGAGTAGACAGAGGCAATTCCCTCCCTCACCCTGCTGGCCATTCCTCTTTAGATGCAGCCCAGGATACCATTGGCCTTCTGAGCTGCAAGTGCAGTGCTGGCTCATATCCAGCTTTTTATCCACCAGAACCAGGTCCTTCTCTGCAGGGCTTCTTTCAAGAAATTCTTAACCCAGTGTGTACAGAGATCTGAGACTGCCCTGACCCAGCTGCAACACCTTGCACTTGACCTTGTTGAACTTCATTAGGTTCTCATGGGCCCACTTTTCAAGACTGTCCTGTTCCCTCTGAATGGCATCCCTGCCTTCTGTTGTGTCAACCACACCATTCAGCTTGGTGTATCCTCAGCAAATCTGCTGAGGATACACCAATTCTTTATCCACCAATTCTTTATCTTTAGCCTTCAAATACATGTTTCTTCAATTTAGAAATAAGTATGTGGTGCAGGACCATGTCAAAGGCCTTGCTCAAGTCCAGGTATATGACTTCTGTTATCCTTTGTTCGTCCATCGATTACATCACTTATAGAAGGCCATCATATTGGTCAGGCATGAAGTGCCCCTGATGAGGCGCAGTGAATGTCTTGGATCACCTTCTTGTCTCACATGTGCTTTAACATAATTTCCACGAGAATTTGCTTCCTGATCTTTGTGGGCACAGATGCGAGGCTCACTGGCCTGTGGTTTCTTGGGTTTTCCTTTTTTCCCTTTCCTGAAAGTGGGAGTGATGTTTCCCTTTTCCCAGACAAGAGGGACTTCACAGCCACTACTTGACAGCCATGACTTTTCAAATATGATGTAGAGTGTCTTGACAACCACATCAGCCTGTTACTTTAGGACCCTAGGATGCATGTCCTCCAGCCCCATGGATTTGTACACATTCAACCTCATGAAGCAGTCTCAGACTTGCTCTTATGTGATTCCCTACACAATTAGCTGGTTTGCTATAGAAAACTCCCAGATAGTGTATCCATTCAAGATACTGTCCATCAATGTGCCTTTTCCTAGACAATCTGTCTTTGAACCATACATTTTGACATATTATTGTTCCAATACCAGTTGATGTTATTTTAAGGTATGGTTACATTATTAGATTTTCCAAATGTGGTTCCATATGACCTTAAAACATTCTTCTTCATGGGTACATTCTTGTGTCAGGTCCCCCAGACTTCCTAGCCCCGAAAAATGAAATTATATAACAGAGGTAAAAGATTATCTTCTGATATAAATATGTTGTATTTTATAGATATGTACCACATAGAGTTATTATATATAGAATACCTTTCTAAGTACTTGTTATTCACACATTAGCAGACAGCTGGTGGTGGCAAAATTATCAGTAGTTATTAAAACTTCTTACTGAAATTCATTTGACTTCCTTCAGAGTACAGAACCCTTGTCTAGGCTTCCTGCCTATTCTGTTGTGCTTGGTTACAATAACTGTCTCCAAGCACACGTATAAAACTACCAAAGAAGTAATGGAGATTATCAAATTGCATGGTTTTACACAAGGCGTAAAATTTCCCAAATTATTTACTGCTTTTTCTTGTAGTATTGTCTCTAAATAACTCCAAAGGAAGAACTTGAAGAAAATAAAGTGCCTTTAGATTGGACAGCTTCAGACAGTTTTATGTAAAACGGCTCTTCACAGTGAACATAGCCATGTTGCAGACTGGGGCAAAGCTGCCCAGGAAATCCGACTATGCTTTGACTTGCAATTAGTAACATACAAAGAACAATTTCACTGCAATGATTCAGGATAAGAAGTCCAGTTTAGTCTACCTTAGTTGTGAGGTAAGGCACTAATCTGAAGTACTATGCTGCCAGAATCTGACCTTGTGCTAGTGATAGATGCTGGCAAATGCATATGCTTAATAGGGCCATATTAAATATATAAGTAGCATGTTTTTCTCTCAAAGTGCTATTACTTTTATTTTAAGTTTTGCACTGATATTTCTGCTGTCATGCACTAAGTTATCTTTCTGCTATAAATTAACAAAGCTGCAGTACTCGATGCCATGGGCAAATCATGATTTATCTACACTCACAGATCAGCGTGGCAATGAATGATGACTGCTTTGCAAAGCAGAATGCCAGATTGATTACATATTGCAGTAGTTGGAATATAAAGCATCATAGTAAAAAGGCATAACACTTAATGTTGTTTTGCCCTGGGAGAATATTGTTTTTGCAAGTGAGGTAAAGGGGATTCTGATGGCATGAATGGCTCTGCAGATGCCATGAACTCAGCAGAACACTAAGCCAAATTCTGTCCTTGCCTATCCAGAAATCAACTATGTTTGCAGTTTATAGACTTTGCCTTGCTCTAAAATTGCACTTCCTCCCATACAAAAGGCGGTACATTCCGTTGAGTATATGTGCTGATGTGTGGTGATGACTAAGGGACTTTTTCCATCTACATACAGAGAATAGAACTCTTCAAGCCTTATCGAGCAGTTAAGGACCTTAGCCACGCTTGTGTTTTGCAGGTTCAGATTAGCCCACACATTTTCACACTGAGCAAACTCCAGGTAACGACACATCAGAATCAGAAGCTACATCTCTGGGATTGGACTGGGACAGCTCTCTGCCTTCATGACAGCAAGGAGATTTTGCATTTTATGATGTTCTTTGTGCTTTTCAGCCTTTGTTACACAAATTCTAAGTGTTGGAGCTGGGAAAATACATGCTGTTCAGAATCACTCCAGGTATGGAGGAGGAAAAGCTGTTTTAAAAATAGTCATTTATTTTCTCTCTTTTGTAATATTCTCAAAAAATATAGCAAATTGCACCAGTTCCACATGTACAGTGTCCCAGAGCTCTGAAATTATGCATTATCAAGTAGGTATCCATTCTGTTATATGAGCCAGTCGAGAGATCCATCAGTGAGATATTACATGCTACAGATCATTTTCATAATGTGATATTGGTTGAGAAAAAGATGATATTAATATAAGAAAGGAGTTTTCTGTTGAAATAGGAAATGTTTTCATTTCCCTTTTAAACTGATTTCAATAAACACTTCTTTTAAACAGCAGAAAAAAATACGGAAGGAAAAGTAGTTTTTATAAATCAGCTTCAGTGTGAATTTAGAGATATTAATACTAATTAATAAGAAATGCAAAGTACAAATGAATGGCAAATTAACAGCAAATCACAAGAGCAGGCCCACATTACGTGGTTTATGAAAATTATATGATACAAAGAAGGATCCGTATCTGATTAAGCGGACCTGATTTCCATTTATACAAAAATTATCCTTTAGACTATCCTAGGTGTTTCTGGAGATCCTCCTAAGAGGGCATTGCTCCCCACTGAAGCTCAGCGGAGTGCTTTGTAATGGTCAGTGCCACAAAGAGCAGCTCCACCACTCATTTTGTCTCTTCTCCATGTTCAAAAGATAATCTGTGTGGAAATACCGGAGATGGTAGTATGGTGAATAGCTGTTCCCACAGCAGTCCTTGTTTCAAGGCCCGGGTTAAATCCTCCATTAAGAGAGATAACATGGACCTTTGCTACCAGAGTTCTCCACAAACTCTCACTAAATGCTTGTGGCAGCAACATGAATTTGTATGCAGACTCCTACTCTAGCCCTGTACAAAAAGCCCTATTTGTAAGTCATTTTGTAATAAAAAGATCTAAATGTAGGCCTGGATGCAGTTTAACCAAAAGATGGTGCTGATGTGTCTGCAGTATTGATTAGCCAAAGCTGAGTAGGGAAAACATAAAATTTGCAGCGAGATAAATACGCTGTGAAGAGGCATACATTTTAAATAATGAATATTTATATTTACTTTATGACATAGTGACTGTAAACAATCTAATTTTTACAGATAACATTCAGCTTCTATAAATGGATTATTAGATATTAGCAGCTTTGTGGTATCCTTCAAAGTTAAACAGGATAAATGAAAATACACTTGCATGGTAACCTTTAAATTCTGCAATTATATTACGATTCTGATGGCTGGCTTCTCATCTCATAAAACAGTAATTGAAACAGCGCAGAAAATGCCAGAAACACGTAAGTAGGATAAAGAGACAAACTGTACTTTTTGCCCAACCATATTTGCAAGTTTACTTCAATTTATTCTATGTTTGATTTAGCATCTAAAATCTTGATATTTTTTTTTTGTCAATTAAGTGACTATGATTAAATGTTGGCAGATGTATTTTGGTGGTGATAGCCCTGAAAGTTTGGCTAGGCAGCGACAGCAACAGAAAGCAAGTAATAAAAACACGAGTGTTTCCAATTTTATTAATAAAGAAACCCAAATGAATGGTTTCTGCAGGTCTCCGGGGGGTTATTTCAGTAGGGGGGTTATTTCCTTGTCTCCTTCCCCAGCATAGTTATGCCATAATATTTGAGTGCGCAAAACCGGTGAGGTGGAATACATGTGTTGAGTGTTGTGCCCAAGGAAATGGAGAGGAAGGGCTGCACTTTCTAACAAAGGAGGATTTTTGGTGAGAATACTATAACCCATGGGTTACAGTATTTGTCCTTGGCTTTAGGTGCAACATAGCCTTTGAAATCCTACTAAGATTTCTACATGCTAGAAGTTTACCCATAATATTAAAGTATGTAACTGTTGTCTGTTTGCAGAGACTTGCAGGCTTTCAAAATTACTATGGATTTGAGTTTTTCCTGTGTCCTCTAAGAATTCTACTGTCAAAAACGAGTGAAGAAAGTGTCGGAATAACTTTTTCACTTCAGCGCTTTTTCATCTCCCCTCTCCAAATAGCCAAGCTATACCTGTCAAAGAGTAGATCCCTCAAGCTCATGAAATACTTCTCCAAGCGTACATTTTGCTTTTTAATTTTAGCCCTGTGCATTAAAAGGAAAGCAATTTAAAGAATAATCTTAAAAAAACACTCTCCCACAGAATCACAGAATCACAGAATGGCCAGGGTTGGAAGGGACCACAAGGATCATGAATCTCCAACCCCCTGCCCCGTGCAGGGCCACCAACCTCCCCATTTAATCCTAGGCTAGTTAATACCAGACCAGGCTGCCCAGGGCCCCATCCAATCTGGCCTTGAACACCTCCAGG